>CM060701.1:113296025-113432000 GCA_030686995.1 Artemisia argyi
AACTTAGAAAACTACATTTTTGAGTCAAAATCTAAATTATCTTTTTCAAAACAAATCACTTGCATAAGAAACTCGTAAGAAATAGCAAGTTATACTATCTAATGTATATCTAGCAAAGTTTCAGGATATATTAAGATGTTTAAAAGGGGCGTTTGGATTATCCCATAACTACTTTCTAAACTTCGTAAAATATATCTAAAACGAGTTAAAAATAAAAAATAAGGAACATAGTAACTACTTCTTAGGTTTAAGGTCTTAGAGTTGAAGTATGTTTACGTTCTACATATGTCATAACAATATATGCATTATTTTTTTTGTTGTTATTAACTTTATTTTAATTTTATTATTATTGTTATCGTGTTTCGGTAAAAATGCCCAAAGTCATTACCGAAGATATTTCCCAAACCAAAAACTATATTCCCAAAGTCTCTCAACTCCCCACCACCTCTCTTTCCATTGCTCGTATCTATCGTAAAATTGAGGATAGAAACATTCATGAATGTCGTGTCGTAGATCAAGCTTACTATCAATCCGATTTCATCGATCATTTATTTTCAAATGTTCGATTCGAATGTCTTTACCAAATCAATGAACCCGTCATCCCCCGTTTCATTCTCGACTTCTATAGCAAAGTCACGGTCCAAACCGATGAATTTAGCTCCATTCTCATCTCATTCGTGATCCAACATGAATTCATTACTCTAACTCTTGCACAATTTGGTCAAATCCTCCAAATTCCTTTTACCGGTCAATCCGTATTCACCAACGAATGGGATCTTGGTGCCCTTCAACGTTGTCGTCCAACTTTTGGTCCTTATTTCTCTGAAATTCCTTCACCCGGAGAAATTCGTCAAATGCTCGGGTTAGCTCGTGAAACTACCACTCGCAAAATCAAGTCCAAAAATGTCGATATTTATTAAAACCAAATACCATTAAAAAAATTAAGCCCCGACATGAGGCGTTGGGAAGAACTCATTTGTGAGAATGTGTTCGGTATCGGAGGCCACCGTGACCATCTCTCGGCTTGCCTCACTCACATGTTGTATTGTGTGGTTGCCAAACAACCTGAGAATTTGGCTTACTTCTTTATCAAGCGTATTGAATGTGCAAGAGGTACTCCTAAAGCTAATCTTCCGTACGGTATGTTCCACACTCGTCTCTATAGTCATGTCATCGAAAACTATCCCGATCTTGATGGTAGTATCTATCAACCTAACTATCCGAGTTTGCGTCCTCTCGTTCTTAAAGAAACCTGTAAGCCTCGTAGTGATAAGGGTAAATCTCGTCGTCATAGCTTCCATGGATCATCATATCTTCAAGAGGATGACGAGGAGGATGAATACATTCAATGTACTTCTTCTCCCATTACATTTGTTGATGATTTAGAGGAGTTAGACTATTCCGAATACCAAGTGCCATCTCCTTCCTCTCAAACCAACCAATACTATTTGAGCGACAAACCAGGTTGATCAACCAAACGCAAGTGATGCATGAGGAGATGCGAGGAGGCTTCAAGTCTATTGCCAAGACGATTGGAGGATTGTTCCGAAAGAAAAAGAAGTGATGAGGAGCGTGATATTAGCTTTGGATGCTTATGTGTGTTGAACAATTAGTATTATGTGTTATTTGAATAATTTTTACTTATGTGCTATATTTCTGACGTGTATTCGGAAATGTTTATGTCTTGCTATGGTTATGGAACTTTAGAACTATGACTTTGGTGACTTATTGTTATTACTTGTTCTACTAATATGCATGTATTTCTTCTTTGAATTTAATATATGTTTGCATGATTAGTATGTGATTATATATATGAATTACTTGCTTTTCTAATATATCAAAACTAATATGAAATGTTCCAATAGAGCTTGCTGCAAAAACAAAAGAAAAATAAGCCACTTTTAGAAAAATTTTGAAATTTGGTCGCTTGGAAATTCACCACATGGGCGGCCCCCTTAATTATAAAGGGCGACCCCCTTAAAATTAAAGGGGCCGGCCATGAATTAAGGGAACCGGCCATCTAGAACGGTTTTTACACTGTTTTCTTTTGCACCTTGTGACCCTTTTTGCTAGTCCCAGGTACTATTTCCCTTAAAAACTAAACTGAATTTGGAATCTAACCATGTATTTTCAAAGTAATTCCTTTTCTAAACATGTTTTCATCCTATATAAACCATACACCTTTCATCCACACTCCATCGTCATCACATTCATCAAACTCAACCAATTCATCATGTCATCACCAAAAACCACCATCTCTAACAAAGCCAAGAAACAAAAACTTGTCATCATACCACCATAGCAACTCTTCATTGATCTTACTAATGAAGATAACACTACTCCATCACCACCACCTCAATGCTCATCTCCTAGTGCTCCCAATGCGCCTTCCAAAACACCATCAACTCATGGAACCTCTACCTCCTCCATACCATCATCATCATCAATCAATGACTATATCAACACCCACTTGTCACCTCCACCAAGAGTACCACCACCACCACCTATTGAAAATGCATCTTTAGACATCACCATTTCATTATCACCCATCACACCTCTTGATGCACAATTTTCACCAGCACCAATCAACCCACCAAACTTCAATCCCATCATAGGAGCCTACTTGAAGCTCATGGTGATACTTGTCTTTGTTGCACCCATAACCGCACCATCATCTTTGGGCTAAGAGATGAAATTCACTATATGTTTTCATATATTGAAAGCTTGTTCCCTCAACCTCCACCAACAACATCCACACCTCCACCACCACCAACATCAACCACACCTCCACCTCCACCAACATCAAACACACCTCCATCAACACCATCATCTCCACCTACAACATTGATTCCTCCAAACTTAGCATGTTTCATGTTTAGAAAATAAAATTGTTTCAACCATTTTGATGGCAAGCTCTAGGAAAAACATTTCTATTGAAGCTTTGGTTGTTTGTTTGTTTTATTATGTATGCTTGTAAGCCCTTAGGGCATTAGTTTCTTGGATGACTTATTTTTTCATCTTGGATGCATTTTGCTTGTAACCATATTTTCATTTAGTATAAATGATCTTTTCATGCTCTTATTACTTGTTATACATATATATATTTGTTTCATGCATCATATATATTGTGTGTGTTCTAAATATTTTTGCAAGCATTCCATATCTCAATTTGTCTTATAACCTTAAAACGAGGGGGAGTACATGTCGAGGGGGAGCTCCATTGTCGGGATAACCTTTTTGATGCTAACAAAAAAGGGGAGAAATGATATAAACTCACTAAATACTTGTATATATCTTAATTTTCAATTTAATGAGTTTAAATTTTGTAATCATCAAAAAGGGGGAGATTGTTGATATAAATAATGCATAAAAACATTATTAATATTTCTCGATATCCTTGCGTTTTGATAATCACAAAATGTAAAAACATTAAATGTAAAATCATTACGTAAACAAGTATTTAGTTACAAAATATCATTATATCCAACTAAATCACTTAAGGTATAAATGAACAAATGTCTAATACATTTTATGATCAAAGGGATTTTTATTTAAACATTACAAAGTTTATAAAATGATATAAACATGTCATATATTTTTTGAAAAAGACTTTTGGTAATTAAAGTAAAATGTTTAATTCATAACAAATATACGAATTCAAATTTTTAACCAAAATCAGTTAGTTTTTAACCAAATAAACTTTCCCCAGAAAAAGACAAAGATTCTGGCCGTTACAGGAGGGCGGCCCCCTTAATTTTAAGGGGGCCGACCACCATTTAAGGGGCCCGGCATGCTCCTGTGACCAGGAATCTTTGCCTATAAATACTGGTTCATTTCTGCAATTTTACCTCACCTTTTGCACTAAAACTTTCTGTCCAAATCCTTTCAAAACATCCTTCTAAGTCCTTTGATCATAAGTTTATTAGTTCTTGTTTCAAGTGATCCAATCCCTCACCACTCAAAGTGCAAGAGAAGAATACTCCTTCTATTTCAAATCAAGAAGTATTGAAGATTAGTTGTATAGCTTGTGTAAATATATTGTAAAGTTATGTAGTGTTTGTAATAAGTAGAGTTAGATGGGTTTGTAATTAAGTATAGTAGAAGTAGTGGTGTGAAGAAGAAGTAGTTAACAGACAACACATGTGCTAAACAACCTGTAAACACCAAACCAAATGAATAAAAGTAACCAATACGTCATCCAAGATCCAAGGGCGTCTTCGGACCTATAATAACCAGCAGAAATAAAACAATAACTTTTTTTTTCCTTTTTTTTAATTTTTATTTTTTTAATTAATTAATTTTTTTATAGAACAGTAGTAACGAGTAGCAGGAAAGGAGTAGACAAATTATAAAAGTTAGTGACTTTCCACTTATCAAGGAGTAGACAAACTATAAAAGTTAGTGATGAAAAATCATAACTAAATACATAATTTACAACATTAATCCTCCCCAGAGGCATATGCCTCCCCTTAGGCTTATGCCTCCCCTCAAACAAAGCAATCAGGGGTTAACCATACCAATGTGGACAAATAAGTAATTAAACCTAGGTCCATCAAATGCTTTAGTTAACGAATCAGCCACATTATCATCTGTATGAATTTTAAGCACCTGAATTAAGTGTTTCTCATTTGCATCTCTAATAAAATGGTGCCTAATTTCAATATGCTTAGTTCTTTGATGAAATACTGGATTTTTAACTATTGAAATTGTACTTTGGTTATCAATATAGATTTTTGTGTTCATAAAGTGGAACCCATAATCAAGCATCTAATTTTGTATCCAAAGTACCTGTCCACAACAATTAGCAGCAGCAACATATTCTGCTTCAGTAGATGAGGTAGCCACAATGGGTTGTTTCTTGCATTGCCAAGAAATTAGCCGTCTACCAAGGAATCGACAACCTCCTATAGTGGACTTCCTATCTAGGTTAGCACCAGCATAATCGTTGTAACTGTAAGCTTCCAACAACTTTCACACCCTCTGAGGAGCTCAACTATGCTTATTAATAAGCACAGTTGGCTTTTGTTGACTGATGCGTGAGGATTGCACCAGGCTTTACCTCTCGAGGGGTCTCGAGAAGCTTACAACCCCCACCAGGTAGTGTACCTGATCGTTGTAGTATAGTATAGTGACAAGTACCGGGGGATTGATCGTTCAGCTAGGAATAGTGTCGCTAGGATTAGAAAACCTAATTACTAGTGCTAAAGATGACGGATGATTATTTTTGTATTTTTATATTTTCTTAGAAAGCAAATTAAAATCTCGGGTTTGAAGGATTTGGGCGGAATTAGTTGCTAGTCAACTAACCCAATACTAAGATGCAATCAAAATAAAATACTAGAAATGAAAATAAACTAAATTAACTAAGGTTGTGAGCAATAAGTGGAGAAATTGTGTTTACTTAGATTTCACTACTCCCTAGATATCTTTTACACGTTAATTACTTGTTATAGTTGCGTGGATGACGGATTGTATTCCTTAATACCATTCATGGGGTGGCGCACTTACTTCCCCAATCCTATGAGTGCCTACTTCACTCCTATGTCGAGCCGGCTAAGAAGCTCCTAACATGGGATCATTAGAATTTACTCATGCATTAAATACAACCAATAAAACCTAGTGCACATCGGTTCATGTTTCCTAAAACGTTCAAGCATGTTACCATTTGGAGATCTGCCAGTTTTCTTAAGCCTAACATTGAAATCATTCATCAAATACAACCATAAACAAGTAATCAACACATAATTAACATCTAGGTTTCATTAGATCCAAGCAAACACAAGATAGATCTAGCCTAACATAGTGGAATCAAGACAAAAACAAGATATAGACAACCAACACATAGACATATTGATTGAATTAAAAGAACACTTATCTCAATTACACATGTAAGGTTTCAAGGGCTGAAAACCCTTGAAAAACCTGTAAAATTCGTAATAGGTTCGGCCTTAGGGTTTCTCCAAAACTTCCTCTCCTAATGTGTGAAAATTAGAAAACTATATATAGGAAATAGAGGCTGACGGCGTCAAGACCAAACAGGTGACGCCGTCATCTCGCCGCCAAAAGAATTCTTGGACTGCCTTGATCTACATCTGACGCCGTCATGTATTAACTTTTTCCAGGCCGTCACGTATTTTACTCTTGACGCTCTTCCTTGTGACGCCTTCATTTCAGTACTGGGCCGTCATGAAAATTACTCTTGACGCCGTCAAATTGTTACTCTTGACGCCGTCACCTACTGTTCCCAGCTTGGAAAATTGAGACTTTGCCGTTTTCTTCACTTTTATGCTCCAAAAACGTCCAAAATGCCTTCTTTTCCAGATTTCACTCCCAAAGTACCTAAAATCACAAAAGGAACGATTTAGGGCAATATTTGATCAAATAAATTCAATTCCGGGCTTAAATGACCCCCTAAAAGTGGTTCATTTTTCGCCTCATCATATACCCTTACACTTGAGATTTGCTTGTCCTCAAGCAAATGCGCTTTTATTCTAGTCAAAATACAAGTTAGGGGTCATTTAACACTAATATAAAAGTAATTACAACAAATAATCGTTCCACTAAAGACCAAAGACAAGCACGGAGGTCATACACAAGCACCTCACAAATAGTGTTTAGATACTCACATCTCTCGGGTGTAATAAAGTATAAATTACAATATGGAAACGGAAGATATCTCTCACTACCTGTCATAGCAAAATAGATTACCATAGGCTTGGGAAAGGATCAAACCTCCTCCATATGGCGTAAGCACCTAGGATAAACTATCAAAGAGGTCTTTTAAAGGGTTGTAACGTTAGGTGTAGGGATATGAAATACACGGTTTTGTTGGATAAAGGCAGTCTTTACTGGTGGTGAGTTAACAATCTTGGTTAATTACATGTACAATAAGGCGTTGCTAAGCCAAGACTAGACTCGACTTAAGCTAATAAATGAAAGATAACAAAAACATAAAATGAACATAGAATAAAAAGGGATGGTAGTCCGTATGTTTTTCTCTTTTTCTTTTTCTATTTTTTTTCTTTTCTTTTTCTTGATTTTTCGATTTTTTTTTTTTTTTGCATACACTCTTACCCTACCATCCAAAATAATACATCATAGAGGATGAAAATCCCCCTTACACTTGAATCTTTACATACTTTACAATTAACTAATCTAATGAATCGAATTAAGAAAATCAAAACACTTGGAGTACTTTTAAGATTAACGTACATATGGGGGTAATATATGATGTTCTTCCCCATTACTCTATAAAATAAGTACTTTACCCATGAGTCCCAATCGTCCCAAAATAATATGTACAAGGATATGACTCGACTTAGCAACCATGTAATCAATTAGATAGTTAACTTAGGGTTTAACAAATAACAATAATGCACTAAAAATGAGCGCATACACGGAAGGCTAAGGCGATTTGGGTGTACATTTAAGTGGGGTGTAACAAATTCTTCCTTTAAGTAAGATGCTTAAAGTTAGAAACGAAAAGATAGGCTCGGAGGGGTGTACTAGGGGTTTCATGTACTAAAAATGAGTACAACGCTAAAGGTGTGGGAAAAATTAGTTGACTTAAGTAGCCAAGTAATATGACTTAAATGGTCAAGTAATTATGATACGGGTTTAACACAAGGGTGATCCTAATGCCTCTTATCATGTAGTAAATCCTACTACACGAATGTAGTCTCACTAGCGGTCTCGGGATGCATCACTAACGCAAGTTCTATAATCTAAATGCTATCGGTACACTCATAAGCACTAATAGTAAATGCTTTTCCTATCAAATCTAAAGGAGAACCTCACATATTTGGGTGAAAATTTTTTCTGAAAGTACGGTTATGTGCTAGTCATACAATCTCCTATCCATGAGACGCTTGCTATGGCTAAAGTTTCACTCCTAAATGTTGTAAAAAATTTTAAATTTGGCGCTAAAATTGCACTAACAAGTATTTATCATAGTTTTATTACACATCTACCATTAAACAAAGCAAACTCAAGCGAAAGTGTATTTGTAAGGTATCATCATTTTACCCTCCCCTTACACTTAAGATGAACATTGTCCCCAATGTTCAAGTAAAGAATGTAAAAGTGAAAAGGTAAAAAGAATGAAATCAAATACTCCCCTGATTCGCTCGGTATGGATAATTAGGTGGCCAGGTTAAATCTTCCTCCAAGAAAATGAACAATCAAAGCTTCCCTTCCAGAATATAAATCATCTCCTTGTCATACATAACCTGTAAATCCTGAGAAAACAAACAAGACAACCTCGCATAAAATCGGCGGCATCCTATATAAGTTACTAAATCCTAGAAAACAAGATAAGATATAATGCTTGTGGAATGAAGTTTGCAGATTTCCTGGAGATTATAAAACTTAATAATTCAACAAAAACTTTAAGATTCCGTTAGAAAAACAAAATCGGTAAAATTTCCAGATTTTTACACGTGACGCCGTCAAGAGCAAGCTCGTGACGCCGTCAGGATTGACCTGCAGAAATTCTTATATTAAGTTTCCAGAAAATTTCTGGAAAAACTTGGTCCTACTTCCTGGAAAATCCTGCAAAACTTCATTATGACTCAATACAAGCATTTGACTCTAACAAATATGAATATACATGTTCATTTAATATTGTGGAGAATCATGATCGGTTTGTTTCTTAAAAACATATTTGGGGTTTCCCCTTACACTTATATTTTGCAAAAATACCTTTAGGTGGAGTTAAGACTAGGCCAAAACAACAAAGTAAAGTATTTCCATATTTTAGTTTAGAAACATGATCTACCAACAATAAAAATAAAGCATGCATACGAAAGCAAATAACAATCAAACAAACAAACAATCAAACAAATAAAAAGGGGATTGGGTTGCCTCCCAAGAAGCGCTTGTTTTTGTTCGAGTCACGAGCCTGACTCTACCCTTATTTAACGGAAATAGGGGAGGTTTTCCCTACACTTAGGATTAAGTGTGGGTGATAGTAGCGATACACACCCTCTCGGTGGAAGTATGCCACGTGAGGAAAGAGTGGTGGATGAATTATATGCTCAAAGGGCTGTGCTCCTATCATTATAACCTTACCTAATTCAATCGGGTTAATGGGTGGATTAAGATTTTCTCCTAGAAAGGGATCATTTTCTATCAACTTCAAAAGACTACTAGTTGGGGATCCATCTTGACCTAATAAACCCGGTTTAAACCCATAATGTTTCTTGTGATCAATCATAAATGGGTGATGTAAGCATGTAAGGTCATTTTCCACTCCTATATTGTCTTCCTCTCTACAAGGCTTAGAGTCCACTACCTTTATCCTAAGACTACCCGGACTATATGGTTTGATGGGTGGATCGGGACCTATTTCAATTCCTAAATTTTCATCCAAGGATGGAAGATTAGGTAACGGTTTTGGTTGAGGCTCCGATTCATCAAAACTAGGAACTTCCCTAAAACTAAGAGTAAGGTTATCATTATAAGTATTCAAACCTATATCCTCTAGTTGTGTTTGGTTCAAAGGTTCTACCTCTATTGGGGTTCCTAAAGTCTCTTCTACTTCATCCGAATAAGTCACGGGTGGTGCATATGCCTCAAATGATGGTAGGACTTGTGGGGTACTTGGTGGATTTAAATTTTCAACTCTATCCTCCATCTTATCAGGATTACCAATGTGCTCAGCTTGTATTGTGGTGAAATCAAACCACCCCGTGTGCCCAGTTATCTCATCTATACGCTTATCCCCAAACAATCTTCTTGCTTGTTCCCTTAAACTTACTATCAATTGATCCGTAACAACGTTTGTTGGGTTGTCCATTTTTTTGGCAAGTTTGGCACAATTCTCTATGGTTTCCCATGCTTCATCAGAACTTAATCCCCAAAGGTCCCCATCTGCGGCATGGTCAATGTCCATTTTGGTATAGTGGTCGACACGATGGTAAAATATTTCAATTTGGGACCACAGATCAAAATTCTGATGAGGGACTTTTTGGAGTAAATATTTAAAACGAGCCATGCATCATAGATAGGTTCATCCTCATGTTGTTTAAACATCAAGATGTCATTTGGAGTGGGTGAATTACGTGGTTGGTAGTATGGTGGATTTGCGTTCTCCATAATGGCTAACGGAATAGTCAACGGAAAGGTTTTTACAAACAAAGACACAAAGAAAAGATAGAATAAAGAAGACCTATAAAAATAAAATCTTACTAGAACGGAATCTAGCAAGTAGACCTAATAAAAAGAAATTCTAACCTAGACAATAACTATTCCCCGGGCTGCGGCGCCAAAAACTTGATGCGTGGGGATTGCACCAGGCTTTACCTCTCGAGGGATCTCGAGAAGCTTACAACCCCCACCAGGCAGTGTACCTGATCGTTGTAGTATAGTATAATGACAAGTACCGGGGGATTGATCGTTCAGCTAGGAATAGTGTCGCTAGGATTAGAAAACCTAATTACTAGTGCTAAAGATGACGGATGATTATTTTTGTATTTTTATATTTTTTTAGAAAGCAAATTAAAATCTTGGGTTTGAAGGATTTGGGCGGAATTAGTTGCTAGTCAACTAACCCAATACTAAGATGCAATCAAAATAAAATACTAGAAATGAAAATAAACTAAATTAACTAACGTTGTGAGCAATAAGTGGAGAAATTGTGTTTACTTAGATTTCACTACTCCCTAGATATCTTTTACACGTTAATTACTTGTTATAGTTGCGTGGATGATGGATTGTATTCCTTAATACCATTCATGGGGTGGCGCACTTACTTCCCCAATCCTATGAGTGCCTACTTCACTCCTATGTCGAGCCGGCTAAGAAGCTCCTAACATGGGATCATTAGAATTTACTAATGCATTAAATACAACCAATAAAACCTAGTGCACATCGGTTCATGTTTCCTAAGACGTTCAAGCATGTTACCATTTGGAGATCTGCCAGTTTTCTTAAGCCTAACATTGAAATCATTCATCCAATACAACCATAAACAAGTAATCAACACATAATTAACATCTAGGTTTCATTAGATCCAAGCAAACACAAGATAGATCTAGCCTAACATAGTGGAATCAAGACAAGAACAAGATATAGACAACCAACACATAGACATATTGATTGAATTAAAAGAACACTTATCTCAATTACACATGTAAGGTTTCAAGGGTTGAAAACCCTTGAAAAACCTGTAAAATTCGTAATAGGTTCGGCTTTAGGGTTTCTCCAAAACTTCCTCTCCTAATGTGTGAAAATTAGAAAACTATATATAGGAAATAGAGGCTGACGGCGTCAAGACCAAATAGGTGACACCGTCATCTCGCCGCCAAAAGAATTCTCGGACTGCCTTGATCTACATCTGACGCCGTCATGTATTAACTTTTTCCAGGCCGTCACGTATTTTACTCTTGACGCTCTTCCTTGTGACGCCTTCATTTCGGTACTGGGCCGTCATGAAAATTACTCTTGACGCCGTCAAATTGTTACTCTTGACGCCGTCACCTACTGTTCCCAGCTTGGAAAATTGAGACTTTGCCGTTTTCTTCACTTTTATGCTCCAAAAACGTCCAAAATGCCTTCTTTTCCAGATTTCACTCCCAAATTACCTAAAATCACAAAAGGAACGATTTAGGGCAATATTTGATCAAATAAATTCAATTCCGGGCTTAAATGACCTCCTAAAAGTGGTTCATTTTTCGCCTCATCATTGACCTTTTGGCAAAATGGAACTTCTGAACTAATATTACCTATATAAAACTCACAGAAGCTATCAAAAGCTAATATGAGCTTATACTAAGTAGAAATAAGCTAATTGAAGCTTGGCTTTTAGATATGAAAGCTTATTTTTGATTTTTCATTGCATTTACAGATTTTTTTTGTATTTTTGAACTAAGACCTAATTAAACTATACTAATCTTATAGAAGCTTAAGAATGACTTAAATAATTTTGATGGATCAGTACATAACAACCTTTAACAACTATTGAGCCAACATAAGAAATTTAAGGTAAAAACTGAATTGAGCAAAAGAACTTGGAATCTTTGATTAATAAAGATTAATATTATACTAAGAAACTGAGAGTACAAGTTTGAAAGCTAAAAGAACACTTGAAATGGAATTTAAACTAATACGACATTGAAATTTTAAGCTAAAACTACATGTTGTCTTCTCTGTCTCTTCTTCCTTTTATAGATGATAATTAGGGTTTTTTGGGAGCTTCTGAGCATTTCCAATCAATAATGTGAGCCATTGGATGGCTCACATCAATCCTGGCCCTTGAAATATTTTTGGCGCCAAAAGCAGAAATTGCAATTGGGGTCTGTTAACTTGTGAGAGGGAGGGGAGCATTTAATGCTTGTTGTCTGGAGTGTTTTAAGGTGATGGGTTGGGTGGTGGAGGTGATTGGCAAGTTGGTGGAGGTGAGATGATGTTGAAGGAAAGTGGGGGAAGAAGGAGGAAAAGGGGAGATGGTTTAACTCTGGGTTTGACCTTGGTTGACCATTTGACCCCGTTTTATTGTAAAAGGGGTGTTTGTTGTGGGCTGAGGAGATGGTGATGGGTTGTGTTGTGGATTGGATTGGTTTTTTGGTTTTAATAATAATAATAATAATAATAATAATAATAATAATAATAATAATAATAATAATAATAATAATAATAATAATAATAATAATAAGGATCCGTTTGGTTTGTAAGTATTAAAGCCCAAGGACCAATCTTGTAATTTTTGATTTTTCAAGGGGTGAGTTTTTTTGCCAACTTTCTACACTGATTCCAATGGTTATTACTGCCAAGTTTCAATTTCCAAAGGACCTTAAATGTTTATTCTCCAAAATTTAATTCCTTGGGACCATTTTTGCCAATTTCCAAACTTGAGGGACTGAAACTGCCAAATCTTCAAAATTATCATCGAAGGACTATTATTGAAAACTTTTGATTTCCCAAGGACCTTGGTTGACTTTTCTTCAAAAATAAATGCTCAGGGACCAATTCTATCAATTTTGAAACTTGAGGGATCATTTCTGCCAATTCTTCAAACTTTGCTCCAAGGACTGTTTCTGGCATTCTGTGATTAACCAAGGTTTGTTTTGACAATCTGAGCTAAAAATGGTAATTTGCTTCCCCGGATCTGGCTTTTGACACGTTTTCCAATCTCGTGCTCGTTTTTGCCCTTTTTGCCCTGATTTATACTTGTTTCTGAAATATCCATTCCTGCACGATCACAAATACAAAAACACAATATCTTTGGCATTTATGGTTAGTTTCTTGTTGTTTTGGTCTAAATTTGGCAAGGAAAAGGTTTGTGAATAAGCACACACCAAAATCCCCAGACTAAGGTATTGTCGTGTCCTCACGCAATGTGATCAATTCACGCTCTTGGGATAAATATTTCATAACTATTTTGACTAACGTTGAAAAAGTAGCAAAATGTTCAAAAGAGATTACATAATCATTTATTCTCGAAGATGCCCCGTTTTTCAACTTTATACTATACACTACTATTTTTGTATTTTTTACTTATTATGTGACGGGATGTTGACTTTCATCATTTTTCAATAACATTTAGGGTCACAGAGTAAGAAACACAGCTCATAGAAAAGTGTCCATACGGATAGAATTCATCGACCCCGATTTTTCACAAGTTCCCAAGCTAAGCGTAAAAACGAAATCATAGCCAAAAATGTCATTAGATGCTAACACTACTTATAAATGCTAATTGTAAATTCCTGCTCCCAAGACTTATTGAATCTAGATTTTTTTAAAGAAAATGATTTCTGACTTTCGTTCCGATAGTTTTAAAGTCTGATATTTAGGCGGATTTAAAAATTATTTAAACTTTAACTCAAAAAGCTCAAAAGCTCACACCACATTTATTATATTTTCATTTTTCAGTTTTCATATACGTATATATATATATATATATATATATATATATATATATATATATATATATATATATACATATACATATATATATATATATACATACATATATATATGTACATTATATGTACATATGTACATATATCATATATGTATACATATATGTATATGTATACATATATATATATATATATATATATATATATATATATATATATATATATATACATATATGTATATATATATATATATACATATATATATATATATATATATATATATATATATATATATATATATATATATATATATATATATATAATAGATAAAAAAAAAAAAAAAAAAAAAAAAACCACTTATAGGAACCTCAAAAAACATCGGTGGTGGATCTTGATGGTGCTCGGCTTCATTAAGTGGGTGGTTGATCGGTGGTGGCGGTCGGTGGTTTAGAGAGAGAGAGAGAGAGAGAGAGAAAGAGAAGTATGGAAGTGTTAAGTTTGTGTGTGTTTTTTTATTTGGATCTTTGTACGGGGTTTTTAAATGACATAGGATCCGAAATAGGTTCGGGTGTTGAATCTTACAAATTAGGCTGGCGGTCGGTGGTTTAGAGAGAGAGAAAGAGAAGTATGGAAGTGTTAAGTTTGTGTGTGTTTTTTTATTTGGATCTTTGTACGGGGTTTTTAAATGACATAGGATCCGAAATAGGTTCGGGTGTTGAATCTTACAAATTAGGCTCGGAGTTAGGAAGGGAATATACACTCTTTATAAGGGAGTAAAGATATGTATATATGTATATATGTATATATATATATATATATATATATATATATATATATATATATATATATACACACATACATATATGTATGTGTATGTATATATATATACACATACATATATGTATGTGTGTATATATATATATGTATGTGTATGCATATATATATACACATACATATATGTATGTGTGTGTATATATATATATATATATATATATATATATATATATATATATATATATATATATATATATATACCAGTTATAAGTGGTTTTTTTATTTTTTATCTTTTATTTTTTTTCCTTTTAATTCTAAATTTATCTGAGTTATAACTTTTTAAGAGTTTTCTTTTATGATTTTATTTTCACGAATTTATTTTTTTGAGTTGTTTTTTATGTTCTGAATTTTCTTATCGTTTTTTTAATTACGAATCGGTTGTTTTTTTTAGAAAAATCTTAATTTTTTATATTTTTTTATTGTTATTTATTTATTTTTGTTAATCTAATTCCTTTGACTTTTCTTATTTATAAAATCTTAGTTTTTTTAGATCTGATTTTTTTTTCAAGTTTTTATCTAATAAATCTGATCCCTATGGCATTTTTTATAAATCAAAGTTTTTTGTTATTCTTTTTCTTATATAAATATGCCTTTTTGATTCTTTATCGAGTTTTTTTTATTAATTTTTTATTTTTAGTGATTTTTTATTAATCTGTTTCTATTTGATTTATTTATTTAATTAATCTGAGTTTTCCTTATCTCTTTATTAATCCATTTTTTATTTTATTTTTTTTATTTATATTTTTATTTATTTATTATTTTTTTTTTGAATGGATATGCTCTTTTTTTAAATCATTTTCATAAATCTGAGATTTTTTTATTCTTTTGCAAGCTATTTTAAGTTAGTTTTGATATATGTTGTGTAAGTTTCAAAAGTGATGAATTCGTTTATAGTGTATATAAAGTCAATAATATAAATGACATGTTTTTGAAATCCGAAATTATTAAATATGAACAACTTTTCATATCAAGGTGGACAGTTTCTTGCATTAAAATCTTGAAGAATACTAGAAGAGGCTTTTAGTTGGTAATGGTTTTAGTTGGCTAGGTTGTTGTGATAAAACAAAATCTAAATCTCGGTTGTGGTTCTATAAAAACCTAAGGCCAATATTTTCTTGTAGCCGTTGAGGTTTTTGCATCCGAGGCTAATGGTACTTGTGGTGGTAGTAAGACGCCGGAATCTGTGCATATATTGGTAATTTGTTTTTGGATGTATTATTAAGAGTTTTTGGTTAGTGGTTTTGTGATTTGGTGGTTTCACTTGTTGGTTGTTTTGTTACAAAACAATTTAGAAATAATAGTAAAAAAAAACCTTGGGAAGTAAAATATAGAATTGGTGACAAAAGTATATACAGTAAAAATTTCAAAAGACAACTTTAATATAAATTTTATATTTGAAAATTATACAAAACAAGGAGGAAGCCTCCGCCGCGTTGCGGCGGGTCTAGCTTCTTTGGGAAAGTTTATGTGCGGCTGTTTGGGTAGGCGAATAGGGTCACGAAACACTGACATTTAGTTATAAGCTTAATTTTATTGCAGTATCACTGCAAGTGGTGTCCAAAATGTGTGCCTAAAGGGATGGCACAATCATTTTTTTTTTTTTTTTTTTTTGCAAGCTTTATTTTTTGTTTTCATAATTTAACTTAGCAGTTTATGGCTTACAATGACAAAAACCAAGAAAAAAGACAATAACTTTAAAGGATTTATCCACATGTTAGGGGCAAGCATGTTCATGCATCGACAACAAATAAGTTAGCAAGCAACAGTCAAAAAAACAACACAAGTACCTAAAAAGTGACCACCAATAAGTTAAACAGGATACAAAAAAAGAGCAACGAACATGCAAAACATCGAACAAAAAAAGTAATCATAGACCTACCGAAACCCTTGTTAGGTGGATACTGGAATGTTTCCTTCAGGATGAAGCTATGAAATGGCCAGAAAATAGTAGAAGGTAGTACCGTATATGAATAACGCAAATGGGCTAGAGCCAGGCCAAACCTCAAGTGTGTATAGGGCCATTTAATTGGGCTAGCATTACGGGCACATGATAATTTATATTTTAAGAAGATTCTCCGAGTATTATATTGGAACCGACGTTCCGTTTTAATATATATATATATATAATGCAAGAACCGTGGGTTCTCATTTTCAAGAGGACAAAAGTGACCAATCCGATGGTAAATCTGACCGGATACTTTGAACACGTAAGGCCCTCTACCGACGTTAACTGTTTCATCTATGTTAGCTCCAAGGGATGTCATAGCAAAACATCTGGTTGTACGCCCGAATGTTTGTCATGAAATGGTTATTCGAATAAAGCTGTTGGATATAAGGCGGGTAATCACGTGGCAGAAACAATTTGACCCTCCCACCCATACAATACCGGTGATACAGAGGACCCGAAGAACGCGTCGAATTGCTTAGTCTTTCTTCATACCAAAAACGGGCGTGACAGTATCGACATACACAGCTGCATGGGCCAAATTTTCTGTATTCATTTGGTGGTCCTAGAGAAAAAAAGGGAAAACATGAATACTGGTTAAGTTATAAGGTTGATGGTAAATGTTGAATGACAATGGGAGTAGAACTAAAAGTGCAAGGTACCTGTTTGTGCTACAGGTGTAGGAAAGTTTCGTGTAGATCGTTGACTAATGTTTGGTGCACATCGCTGCCTTCGCCTTCTAGGAGTGGTAGGCTGAAACGTATGGTAACTGTTACCTGACAAACCTGGAACAACATGGATAAGGAGGAGCAAATGAACTCTAACATCACGATGACACGATATATCAATAAATATTTAATGGGAAATGAGTAACCACAATAACAAATGCATTTTGTTAATGCGCATTCTAAACGACATGCATGATGCCTACCTTCCTGAACATGTGCACAGTCACTTTCTGGCTGAGGTTTACTGACCGGAGGGTCCCTGTCAACACCAACGAATGACAGGGTACGACCGTCAACCGTGTCTGTAACATTTCTTAAAATTGAAAGGCCCGTTTGTCCAGAGGTCGGAACATTTGGATGATGTAATTGGCTACCAACACCTGCCGAAGCCACCACTCGCCGCCTTTTTGAAGGCTGAGCTGCAGAATCTGTCTGCACAGTTGTTCCATGAGACGTCGATGGGGCTACAGTATAGTAAAAATCGGCCATAAATTTAACATAAGAACTGAAAATTGGTGCAAGCGATGGAAAACATATTTGGTTAATGTGTGAGCTAAAGAACATGTATAATACTAACCTCCTTCACTTCGTGGAGAAAGTGGTCGTGTGTAAACAACAACAGTTTCAGGCACCCTCTCAACACCTATGGGTTGAGGCGCTTCAGGCTTTAATGCATTTACCAAATTACTTGTAGGCAATTCTGGTCTTCTCTTGGGAAAGTGATGTGAGATGTTACTTCCATGAGTGGTCGGGAAACCTAACACACAAACAACAACCACGTTAAACCGTGTAGGCAAACGACAAAATTACAGTCACCCATGAATTCAAAAAACGGCTACAACCAAGAAAATACATGTTGACCGAGTATATAAGTAAAACCATTTGTGTGACACAAACCTTCTTCAACATGTGAAAGAGGTATTAGTGGATTAGCAGCATTAAGTGGCAAGTCCCCTTCTACACATATAGGCTCAGCACCCGGACGCTGTAATGGCCTCTTAACACCTCTTGGATACAGCAGTCGCCGCCTTTTCGAAGTACAACCGAGATAATCATGGGGCACAGTAGTTCCATCAGGCTTTGATGGGCTCAAAATGTCTGAAACAATTTCTGAAAAGTTACTATAACAACAGACATACAACTATGGACGAAAGAAAGTATCATTAACTCCAAAAACAATGTGTTTACTTTCATACCTGTGTCAGCCATTTGATCACTATTTCTTTTAGTCAAAACAGTTCCCAAACAACAGTCCATCGGGAGAGGTTGGCTGCTAAGCTGTCCCGCCCAAGAAAGGGGTGGTTGCACACGTTCTCGGCTAACAGTACCCGAAACAAAATCCAACGATACAGGACCACGCAAGACAGCTGCAAAGTTTGATAAGAAGTAACTTTTCTGTTACAAACAGAAGACATTGGCAATAACATAATGTAAAAAAAAATGCTGGAACACACACCTCTGCGTAACCTCGATGTGTCGGTGTTGTACGGCGAAGGAACGACACGGGCGGGTGTTTCATTCGATATGTGAGCTTGCGAAAAGCTGGTCCTAACAACTACATTCAGCAGACATCAATAATAATTAGCAACCTTAAGACAGCATGTTCAGGGATGGCCCTGGCTATGGGTAGTGCGACCGACGGGCCGGGGCAGAAAAATGAGAGGAGGCATCAAATTTTAATCATGTAATCTACCCATACCTTATGTAAAAAAGAAGAGTTGTTGGAAGTAGTAGTAGGCTGGGTTTTTTGATAATGTACCAAAGAAAAAGTAAAAAAAGATTTTTAAAAAAATTATATATATCATTGGCCGACATGGAAGCCGGAGTGCTGGACCTTTGAGAGAAAGATTGGCTGGAATTTTTGTGTGGTCCTGTGTGTCTATAGTTGGTCAACCTTTAACTATCAACAAACTTTGCAGTTAGGACCTTTTAGTTTACCCTTGTTTTATTTTTCATCTACATTATTTTCACAATGTAGTCCTCCAATCTATTTTATTGAGTACGTTTTTTTAAACCACTGTATTATTTTGTCAAAGCTGTAGCAAAAAATACACAATGTGTTTAGTTATTTACCTTTAACATAATAGCAGTATATAAAAAAGATTTGATATAATTTTTTCACTTTTATAACAAATAAAATAAACTACAACGTCAAGAGATATATACATATTAATATCAGCCAATCATATACGAATTTCAAATATGACACGAAGTTATCTCTTTCTGTGTTATAATGCACGGACAAACCCACAAACTAAATCAAATTTCAGTCGTCTTCTGAACAGTTTAAGTTAATACAGAAAGTTTGTATATGTCAGGCCTCTCGATAAGGGCATTATTCTAACATCTCGGCCAAGGTACGCGAAACCTGAAGAACGGCCCGGAGTATGGTCATCAAGCACAACATGAAATAAGCAAGAATGACTCACCTTCAGACTGGGTCATCGAATGCCCGGGGCTTTTCTGATGGCTGACACAATAAGCTCCGTCGCGAACAACTTCTCGATGGCATGTATTGTTAATAACAGCCGCTTGTGTTGTACTCACCATTTGTAAATGATGACTATCGTACGGTGGGCCGATTACATCATCATCATTGCAGTGGCGAACACTACCGTCGGCTGCACCTGATATGATAACGGAAACAAAATTTAGCTTCTAACAAAGATGCATGCGAAAAGAAAGAAAGGTAAACAACATCAACGTACCGTAAACCCCTGTTAAATCCGCACCCGTACGTTGTTGGCTAATAGCAGCTGCACGTACACCATTTGAACCAATAACAACACCCTCATCGACATTATCAGAGGAAACGACACGTTCGGATAGCGAAGGTTGGCGAGTTGCATGGTTACGTATACCTTTGTTTTTGGTTTTCATATTGGGAAATAGGCACACATATATGCATAGGCGAAAAGAAAACGAAACAAAAAAGCAACACAACAGGATGCACTGGTTATGGCAAACAACTTTAAAGGGCTTTACGTATCAACAAAAGTAAAAGGTTAGTAACATGTTATAGCAACCAATACAACAGACAACGAAAAACGCCACACGTACCCTATAAAGTATGTAACAACTTTTGCACATACAAACATCATCCACTTAAACATGCAGTAAACTAACATAACCTATATGTGTGTCTAAAGTGTATTCTTTTTTAAGAAAAGTAACTCACAGATGGTAGGAAACATCAGCAACAACAACCATAAATAACAACTATTAAAAGTAATAAGAAACCAACTTTTCAACAATTATTGTACACCAGATCTACGAACATGACCTACCTCGGTATTCGTATATGTAAGAAACACCGGAACGATTGCGGAAGAAAGTCACAGAAGTTTGAAGAAACATGCCGAAGTACTAATAGGATAAGTCTGGGCAAAAAGCGGGCCACTTTTGGACCGGAAAGGCTAGATTGTGTTAAGACCTTGGGCTCACATGCATGGGCTTACCCCAAATAATATTATTTTAGTTGCCTGGGAGGGTACAACGAAGGTGATTGGCACCGTCCATTGGCAAATGTTATATATCTATAATTTGAAAGTTAGACCATATGCGTGACAGTAAGCATTTAAAGTTTTAACTACATTACTTCATGAAAATAAAACAATAAAAAAAGTTTAAGGCATGATAAAAAAAACATTTGTAGTTTTAATTACATTAATTAGTGAAAATAAATCAATAAGAAAAGTTTGAGACATGATAAAAACCATTTAAAGTTTTAATATTGAAAATAAAAAAAGCCAACTTGAATTTGAATTTAGTCAAATTGTTAAAGTGGAAAGAAGTAATGATGCTCAAGAGTCAAGTCCCTATCAAATTCATCGAACACCACGATATGTGTTTCTACAGTCTTTTGCAGTATATCACACTCATGGTAAGTAGATAAGCATGTGAGCATGTTGTGAGGGGAGTGGCAACCATACCTCCCAAAAAAATTCATACCTCCCAACCAATCAATAATATCATTCCACCTCACTCACACTTTTCCAACCCTTTTTTAGTGGCAACCATACTTTTTTCATACCTCCCAAACCACCAATTTTTTTTTTTTTTTTCATAAATAAATAATTTAATAACAGCATTAAACTTAAAAATAGCTTAACAAATCTTTATAAAACAAACAAGATGCCCAGATAGTAAAAACCAAAAAAGTTATAAACTTTATAAAGCACAGTAAAAACTAGTGTGTGAAAGAGAAGAAAAAAACCCAGCAAGAATGTCGAAGTTTTGAGCAATTAATTTGAGTAAATTTCCAGCTCCAGATCCCATCTTCTTTCTTGATCAAGATCAATAACCCACTCAAAAAAGTTAAATTTTTATATATATTTATTGTAACTAAAAATTTTATGAAAGTGTGAAACTGTGAACAAGTTGAGATTGGGTTTGGTTTGGTGAAAAAGTGGAAGAAGCAGAAAACGTGGTGTTAAAGATGTGAAGACAAAAGATTAAAAAGAAAAAGATGAGTGTGTTTTTATTACATGGTAACGGATATATTTCTTCAAACCGCAGCAGTGAAGATCGCCGTTGAACCAAACCGCTGGGGTGGCGACGGTGTTCCCCGGCGGTTTGGGGCAAACCGCTGGGCTTAGCGGCATGGCTGCCACTACCCTGAGGTGGGTGCAAAAAGGCCATTTTTTTTTTTAAATATAAAAAGTAAAGGCTGGTAAAAAAAAACATTGAATCGATAATTAATAAAAAAGAAAAGGGCGTGGCGTAATTGGAAACGGAAGTGATTTCTCCATTTGACCAATAATAATTGACAACCTTTTAAAACTTACAAAGTCTTACTTAGAAAACAATAATGAACTTTTCATCAACAAATATCATCTTTACCCATTAAAAGCCATTTTGATAAATTCTAATACCATCCCTAATACCATCCCTGTTTCACAATAGTTGTCCACTTTGATTTTTTATATTTAACTTTTTCCAGAAATATTTTTATTTCTGTAATATAATACTTGATGAAAAATATATAAATAGTTTAGGTTTTAAATTTATTTTTATTGGTATAATTTTTATCAAGCATTATATAACACAAATAAAAATATTCATGGTCAAAGTTAAATAAAAAAAACTCAACACTTTTGGCCACTGTTTGCTTAATCGTATGTGACTAAATACCCAAAACAAACATGCTTTGTGTGACTAAATATTAGAAAAGGCCACACAAACATAAAATAAATGTGGCCATTGGATGATCAATATTCATACAAAATACACATTCCTTCACTTTAAACAGTATATTGTCACACTTATTAACACTTTTGGCCACTGTTTGCTTAATCGTATGTGACTAACTATCGAAAACAAACATGCATTGTGTGACTAAATATTATAAAAGGCCACACAAACTTAAAATTAATGTTGCCATTGGATGATCAATAGTCAAACAAAATATACATTTCTTTACTTTAAACAAGATATGGTCACACTTATTAACATTTTTGGCCACTTGATGCTTAATTGTATGTGACTAAATACCCAAAACAAAGATAATTTGTGTGACTAAATATTACAAAAGGCCATATAAACATAAAATTCAAGTGGCCATTGGATGAACAATAGTCACACAAAATACACATTTCTTCACTTTAAACAGCATATGGTCACACTTATTCACACTTTTGGCCACTTTTTTTTTTTTTTTTTTTTTTTTTTTTTTTTTTTTTTTTAATTGTATGTGACTAACTAAAAAAAAATACCTGTTGTGTGACTAAATCATCACAAACGTCACATTTATTATATATTCATGTGGCCACAGGCCGGAAAATAGTCACGCATAATACATATTTACTTGAATAAATCATCTCAAATGTCACATATATTATAAATTTATGTGGCCAAAGGATGAACAATAGTTACTCTAAAAAAACATTCATGTAACTATAAAGTGTTTACGGTCACTGATAATGACTAATCCAACAAAACTGGTGCCTAATTTGTCACACATATTCGGGGTTTTAGTCACTCTTTTTTGATGGAAAAGGTCACGAACTCAACAATGTGACCATATGCCACCTATGGTGGCGGCGTCTTTGGTGACACACAATGAAAAAAACGTATGTGACTATATGCATATCGTCACACATTTCTGGCGTGACCAATAGCAGTTTCTGTACCAGTGCCTAGATGACTCACGCAACCACCAATGCCAAATATCTATAAGGTTGTACCTTATAAACCTCCTAGTATGTCAATTCTAAGTTTTAAACATCATTTTAATAAGTATTCTATCACTCTAGTATATTATATCTATCACAAACCCTAAACAAGCCCTATGTGTTTACGGTTATTTCAAAAACCCTAATTTCTTATCCAAACTAGTTTAAAGGTGTTCAAGGCTTATGTATAGGTTACCTTAGAAACTTTAGGATATCTTAGTTCCCCCTAAACCCTAGCAAAACTCCTTAGAGCTTAGGTACAAGTCCAAGCACAAAACCCTAATTAGGTCATTTAGGCCCCGAAACTAGGACAAAACCTTCCCAATTCTTTAGTACAAGCTACCACCACTTAGGAAATGATCCCTAAACCTTAATACTAGTCACTAATCACTCTTAGGACCCTAATCTAGGTACTAATCCTTAATCTAAAACCATAATCCTAAACTTAACCCTAAACCTAGATTAAGCCTAAAACTAAGACTAAACTAGCACCTTAAGAACCTTAACCACCTCAAAAGACCCTAGAAACCTACAAGGTAGCTTCATAAGCTCTTTTTTCATCCTAAGCAAGTACCCTAGCACCTCCATAGTAGCTTAAAAGTAGCTTATGCACCTACTTGTAAGCTACTTGCCATTTTAGGCCATTTACCACCACAAACACCCTACCCCCCGCCTCCTAGCCCTCCCCTTGCTTCTATTATTCATCTATATCAGCCATGAATCACCCCCCCTCCTGCTCACGACACCTCACCCCCCCAAAACTTTTCCAAGAAGTCATTCGAGCCCTATAAATAGCTCGATATGTACTTCATTTCCAAACCATCCCATTTCACTTCTCTACCTCAAATAATGTTGATCCCAGTTGAGCAAACGATCTTATATAGAAGTTGACTTGTATTAAACACTTAAGCTAAAATGCGGAATATAAAAGCTTAACTTAAGAAGAACAATTTAACAATCAACACTTCAATATTATTAATACGAGCACTCGACAATGCTAGGGTTTTACAACCTTGAAGTGTAAACGAAAACTAAACAATACGTACTCAATCTAACCCTAGGATCCTCCTTTTATAGGCCAAGGAGTCCTACTAGGTTTACAATAACTTTCTATGCAAGATAAGAATATTCTAGACGTATATTATATACACACAATCTATTCTATAATTATCTACTTCGAATACATGCTTATCACTTTAGCAGCAGATTCCTCTAGCAGCATTTTCCCTTAGCAGCACTTTGACATCAGCAGCAGATTCATTTACCTTAGCAGCAGTTTCATCACAGCAGCAGAATCCAAAACCCAACAATCCTCCCCTAAACTTAATATTTATCACTAAATCATTAAGTTTCTTCAAAGCATAGTTATACACTAGGAGGATGCTTCCAAACACTCAAGTCTTGAGATGTCTGTTGACCAAGTATCTTCTTATACTTTGACAGCAAATTAAATGCCTGATCATCAGTATCATAGTCTTTCTGCAAGTTGAGTAATCCAGCACCATTAACCATCTGATTGACAGTATTCCAGTATCTTACCACTGGGTAATCCTTTTCAGCCAGCATATACAAAGTAATTGGTCCAATTTCCAAGACATGAACTCCAGAATCTTGAAAGAGTCTCCATTTTCTTACTTTGTATCCTACTATCTCTGTCCATTCAGAATCATCCATTGAAGGTTCATACATAAGTTTTAGAGCTCTCCAGAGAACATTATCAGCCATAGTCTTAATATAATCAAGATTCTCTGTTTCATACTTTTTACCATCAAACTTTTCAGCTCCAAACTTTGCCTTATATAACTTTCACAAATCATCAACATCCTCTCTATCAAAGTAATATAGCATCTATTGAAATCTAAGAAACCTATGAGTCTTTCCATCAGATCGCTGAACATCATGAAATGCTCCAATTTTAGTGTCATGTCCTGTAGTTACTTTGATAATAGGATATTTGATTCCTATTGGTGTGACATCAACTACTTCAGGTTCCTCCATCTTACCAACCATAGTGAGAACCTTCAATTTTTCCTTTAAATGCTCAGAAGGAATATGATCATAATCATTCTTGAACTCATCTCCTTCTGGCTTAGAACTGCTTTCTTCTCCTGTTTTTCTCTTCTTCTTTGCAAAGGATTTATGAACAACACCTTTTCTTTTACCACTTTGAACAGAAGAAGTTGTCTTATCTGCACTATCATCTAGCTGCTTAACAACATCTGCCTCTTGAACATGCTCTACTTCAGCCACTTTATCAGGTACCAACTTTTTATTCATCTGAGCAATATGTTCCAAATCTTCAGCACAACCCATAGGATAGAAGGTATCTGTTTGTCTCTTAGCTTGTTGATACAAGTCAAAAACCTCTTGATCAGACTTAGGTTTTAGCTGTACCAATTTCCATCCCTTCATATTCTTCAGGTATCTTTCTTGCTCTCTTCTTTGTTTCAATGAAGTTGGACCCCTGAGAACCCTTTTCTTTCTTCTAGTAGCAGCATCTTCTTTCTTTTTCTTAGCAGTGAACTCTCTTATCCAAGATTGCACATCAAAAGTTGGAATCTCTTTTTCTTCAATCTTAATCATCTTGGAGAGTTCTATATCAACATCTATTCTTATCTTCTCATCAACCCATTCCTCATACCTCCTTAAATCTTTAGTTTCCTTTTCAACCCTTTCCTTTTCCTCCTGAACCAACTGTTGTTCTTCTTGATCAAATAATTCTTGTTCTTTCAATGCAACAGCTGTATCATGTTCAACTTGTAATTCCTTGGGCTACCAATGAAAAGGTATTTCAGAGTAATCAATCCCCTTATACATTATCTTTGGATCTTCAACTTGCTTGCCCTTCCCTTTATTAGTAGAAGATGATGAAACAATCTTCTTTTATTGAGCAGCAGGTTCTCTGATTACAACTCCTTTTAGAGGTATTCTTGGTGTATATGATGTGATTGCGGTTGTTGGTTGTTGTGGTAGTGATTGAGTTGGTAGTGGTGTATGTTTTGAAGATGATTCAGATGGAACTTCTGTAGTCTTCTTACTTAACAAAACCATAGCCACAGCAGCAGCATTGTCACTAGACCCATTAGCAGAGTCTTGTGCATCAGCAGAATTGACCTTTCCACTAGCAGCAGGATCAGCAAAATCCTTAGCAGTAGAGTCATGAGTAGCAGCAGAGTCATCAATCTTGTTCGCAATAGCAGCATTTTCAACCTCTTTAACCATAGAATCACCCAAAGTCATTAAAGCTTCATCCATCAACCCTGTTGCCTTCACTAGTTGCTCAGGCTCCAAAGTCTTTAGTTGTTCCACCACCTTTTCCTGAGTAGCAATCACTTTCTCCATTACAACCTCATTCCCTGATTTGTCAGCAATCACAAAATTTTCAGCATCCTGAGGACTTTCCACTTCCATGTCCCCAATCTCTGGAACCTCCACTGAAACCATTCCAGCATCCATATCCTGAGCACCATCAACTTTCTTCAAATTAGCCTCCCCTGAACCCATTATTTCTTCATTCCTCCCCTGTTTGGAAACATCCTCTTCCAAATGAGTAGAGAGTTCAGGTGAACTTATAACTTGAGAAGTGCCCACTTTCTTCAATCTTTTCAAGGAGGTTGAAGATCTTGATTTCCTTAAGTTCTTAATCTGTTTTAGCAATTTGGTGATGAGCTTGGCTTGACCATCAACAACAGTAGAGAGACTAAGAACTTTATCTTCCAATGTAGTACACTTCATGTAACACCCCAACCCGACATGGGTCTGGAGCGCTACAGTATGGTGACATATCAAAGCATACAAAGCATACAACGCAAGCGGAAGACTTAAAACATAAAGTTACAAAGGTATTCTAAGGGTATAAAAAGATATGTTAGCTTTTTACAAAAAGAATTACAAGTCCAAACAATCTAGCTGTATCAAAAACTAAGTCCAATGCAAATGGGCTTCTAATCCATGGGGTAGTCCACTAAAGCTCCTATGCTCTCTCTCCACCCAAACCCAGCTTCCAACCTAAAACCTGCCGCAGGAAAAGAAATGCGGCTGAGCTTAAAAAGCCCAGTGAACAGATATATAACAAAGCAAACGGATAAACGAAACGTATATAAGTATGAGAAACAAGACATCATAAGCTTCTGCTGAAGGGAATATCATCTGTCAAATGCATAAGAGATTAACATACACTGAACGAATATCATAAGTCAAAGGGAAACGAAGTATCAAAGATATATCACATAAGCATAATCATAAGGGAAACGTAATGAGCACGTATCAACAAAGAAGCGTCCAAACAAGGTACTTGAATGGACAAACGAATCATAGGAAAGCCACGAGCCGACCTGCCAAGGTACTTGACAGATCTCATACATACATACATACATACATACATACATACATACATACATACATACATACATAATCCATAATCACCTGTCAAAGGATACAAAGAGGGGAGACCTCTCGGTACCACATGGAGGAGCGACCTCCCAAACGTGAAGGAGTAGAGAAGCACCTACCCACATTCACCATACACATAATCATACATAAACATAAGTGCTAGGATGCATCCATACGCCCCCATACATACATACATAATCCAGCATAATCATAATCATAAGTGCGCATAATCATATCATATTAAATGGGGACGCCGTGGATCAATCACACCTCCACAGAAAGTGTCATGCCATCGGTGCCTCGATGACACGCCCATGGTACCTCCATGAGTAGTTAGAAAACTCGGGCATAAGAAGAGAACGAAGCATACATACATACATACATACATACATACATACATACATACATACATAGAATCATAGCAGTATATCCGAATCATATCATAGCATAATCATAATCAGAGGAGTATCAAATGAATGTGAATCGTATATCAAAGGGATCATATCAAAGGAATCTTAAAGAATGGATCAAACATAAGGGAACATAGCAATGGCTTCGGGAATCTTATAACGAATCAATAATCAAAGATCAAGTCATGAGAGAGAAGGCACCCTTACTGAAAGGGCAGAATATCTGTACCTTAAACCGCCAACGAAATCATATCATAACATAAGGATATGAAGTCACTCCTACTTCAGCGAATCTACATGAATTAATGATTGGCTTATTATTAATAACCTATTATAAATCAGATTGCTCATTTTAGTTGGCTTTCCATTTTTAGTAACTTTCCATTTATAGAAGTTTTCCAAAAAAAATAATAACTTTCCAAAAATAGCAAGTTTCTACTTTAAGTAGTTTAACCATTTTAAGCAACCTTCCCGTTTTAGTAACTTTTAGAGATTAGGATCAAAATGACAATTATAATAGTTTAGGGTTAAACATGTCAATTTAGTAAAGTTTAGGGTCAGAATATAAATTATCAAAATTAAATATTAAGAATGTCAAATAAAATTATTTTAAAGTTTATACTATAATTTTACATTAATATGATAATTTTAGACCCCGTCGTTCATAATTTATTAACGTACCGTCGACATTTATCTTAGACCGCGACGACCAAAATATGTTTTTATCACATGCATAATCACACGACTCGCGTACAAACTCACACAACTCATACGTCTTAATCTTTTATCTAGTTATACATATGTTTAATGATCACTTTAAACCATGCGACCAACACACCCTTCGACCCCTAACTGTTAATTAACAAGACCCACACACATACATATTCAGTACATTAGAAATGTTTTAACACTCTTTCTATCACATGAACAAAACGCAATACTCATGTATATACACAGGCATATTTTTCAGCCCACCTTTTAGATCCAACATACCCTCTATTATTGTTTAGTGCATGCAGAAATACCCATGCACGTATAAGACTTTATTTAACGAGAGTAAATACGACCCAACCATGACCAAGTGTAAACAAATTATTATGCGCCTTCATTTAACAGTTTATAGTTATATTTTAGACTCCATTGGACCTCCCCAAAAACTAATATCCCAACGTGATATTATGCAGCCAATTAGCGAGACCAAACATAACCAAAAACGATCAACACTTGTATGTTTTATAACCTCTTTAACCCAATACATATATACACGACTTCCCAGCCTATTTACTCATTCACGACACACATAATAACCCACCGTTTCCAGCCTTGATTAACACATACCCACCCACATACAATAACGAGTAGCACTCTCATGCGGCTACACATATATGACACACATTCACACCACAATAATCCTCATGTTCAACACACTCTTTTAGACTTGACATACACACACTCTTTATTTACTTATTATACATGCACGTACCATCTTTATTATTCAGGTTTTATTTCCAAATTCTAGATCATGCTTTAGTGTATGTAAGTGTTTAAATGGCCAGATTTAAAGCGTAGATAAAGACCAGAATCGCGCGCTTGCTTTTGCGTCCTTGCTTTGATGTGTTTGTTTTTGGCTTTTCTTTTGCTTTCTTTCTTTTGACCTTCTTGCTTTGTATGCATGATTTGTTTGTCTTTCCCTTTGTTTGTTGTTTGTTGGTTGTTTTGGTGCTCTGTTTGTTTGCTTTTTTTATATGTTGTCTTTTGTTCTTGGCCCCTTGTTGGTTGGTTGCTTGCTTCTATTTGCTTTTACTTGTTGCTCTTTGGCTACTTGCTTCGTTTGTTTCTCTATCACTCGCACTGGTGCACGTGCCGGAGGTCTCCCTGGAAGCAGTTTCTCTACTCCCAGGTTTTACCTGGGGTAGGGGTAGGACCTGTCTACATTTCTACCTCCCCCATACCTCGCCTTCGCGGGATTGGGTATGTTGTTGTTGTTGTTGTTGTTGTTGTTGTTGTTGTTGTTGTTGTTATAAAGACCAGAATCGTATAGCTAAAACAGACGTAGAAGTCGACACACACATGGTTTATATATTTCTGATTTCAGGCAGCTCGTAAAGGAGTTATTCATGCATAGATCTGTTTCTGTTCCTCTCAAATAGCGAGACCCAAATAATATTATGAGTTGTGACTTCATGCAATGTTTAAATGTATATATGTTATCATGACAGCAGCTGAACAAGAATTTTAATAACGAGAAGAACCATGATTTAATGTTTAGGTCGTATAATTATAGTAGTCGAGTACCTTAACGTGACAGCAAGGAATACGGGTAAGAGAACCTGATACGAAACCCAGCCGAACACCTTTTACCACCAACGATCACCACAGCAACCAAGTCTTGGTCACGACAAAAGAGACACCACAACCACAAGGTTTTAAACAAACAGTAACAGGTCTTGGAATAAAAGATAGGTGTCTAGGTTCTTGAGGGGATAATCGCCATAATTCTTATGTTGTAATATGTAGGATCGTTAAAGGAAAGTAAGAGGTTAAACGCCTAAGTTATAGAGAGGAAAAGAGTGTTTTATCTTTGGAATTAATGGGCAATCGTATCAATCACAAGAGTGATTGTCGAATGATATATGGCTGAAAAGAAGGAATTGGTATCTCAATGATATACTGGGTCTTATCTCTTTTATTTATGTAACAATTATGGTAAGTATGTAATTGTGTATATATGGACGTGGTTATGATCGATCAACCTTCGAAAAGTACGGGATTTGGAAGTGATATTCTTTACGTGATACTTTGACATTCATATTTCTAACTGTTTCATTAATTTTCATTTATAACCTTTTATTAGTTTCCATCCTTCAAAATATAAGGTAACCTTATTAAATCTTTAGTAATTGTATAACAAAATAAATATATTTGTCATAAATTAAGCACTACAAAATGAGGGTTATTATATCATTAGTACTTGTAGTATTGTCAAAATAATTACAAAATGCTAGTTAAAATTTTAGGGCGTTATACTTCACCTCCAAGTTGGTACAAGTAACCGTCAATTCATGAATGAGTTTCATGGTAGTCTCATCACTTCGACCTGTGTAACCTGGTCCGAGAGGTGAATCATGGACATTGTCATCATGTACAAGATTTTCCGTCAATTCATTTGTCACTGGCCTGTCCTCATCACTTTGACCTGTGTGACCTGGTCCAAGAGGTGAATCTTGGGACATAAACTCAGTATCAAACCTAGTTTGATCATCTGAGCCCCCTATATTTTCCATTTGGCTAGGGTTACCATCCTGAGAATTAGATTCAGCAGAATCCTTTTCTCTAGATGTTGCCTTGGTTTGGGTCTTAATTATGTTATCACTGTCCTGCTCTGCTGCTAAGCTAGAAGCAGTAGTGACAGCCCTTGCCAACATGTCCCCTCCATCACCTAGGACAGCCTCATCTGGTACCGCCATACTAACACTATCCTGAGGTAGACCAGTGTTCTTTTTGATTTTCCTACGGGTATAGTGTATTTTGGGTTGTGTAGCAGATGCAGTAAAATTGGGTGTGTGATAGGAATCAGTGGGATTTCCTGATCTTTCACCCTGAATATTTTGCACAAGTTGCACCATAGAAGGTGTAAGATTTGTATGTGTGCCTGAAAAACCTTTTCCATGCTTAATCAAGAAAGTAAAAGTTTTGGAAACCAATTTGGGAGCATCATAAGTAGCAGTATGTGATCTGAAATTGGTAAGTTGGTTTTCAATAAAGAGCTGGATAAATCTTGGATAAAGCAAATAAGAAGCAGACTCTTTAACACTTTTAACAATCCCCTCCAAAATCATATTTGAAAAATTGAAAGGATAGCCTTTGCTTAGGCATACCATAGCAGAAGCAATGGTAGCACTAAACTCATTCCACCCAGAAGTTTTAGGACTCAAACAATGAAGGAGAAGGTGTACCAAAAATTTGTATTGAGGACAGAGGAGAACTTTTTGAAATTTTAAATTTGTATGTCTTCCCTCATACCCCAAAGCATTTAAACCTTCAAAAATAGCAGAATTGGCAAGACAAGTGGTCTCTGTTTCATCATCTAAGAGAAGAGTTTCCCTTATAGATGATTCAGTTACACAAACCTTTTGACCATCTACTATAGCACTAACATATTTTTCCTCATTCATAGTTTTAACTTTCGCAGTATGCCAAAACTGTTTGATGTAGGAAACAAATATTGTAGGATTCATAGTTAATGCATACCTAAGAGAAGTAGCATTCAAGAATTTTACCATGTCTGTGAAACCTTCAAGAACCAACTCTTCATCCAAAATAACCACACTATTGTGCTGCTCTGCCCAGGTACGTGTACAATCCATGAATTAGGGTTTAGAGAAATTGGGGATAATTAACTTTGAGAATAATAGAGTGTTAGGGTTTGTGAGAACTTCAATTTGGAGCGTGTAAAAACCAATTGTGAATATTAATTAGGTTTTAAACTGATTTGGAGAAGTTACACATTCCACCCTCACACTTACAACCGCAGCAGCATAACCATATCATTCATAACTAGCAGCAGAATGAAACAACTAGCAGCAGAGTGATTTTAAGCTAGCAGCAGAGTTGACTAATCAAACTTGGTCAAAAAGTCAAGAACCCTCAACAATAAATGAGCTTGATACTCCGTAATCCCTATAAAAACGGACTAAATCTTTCCCTAATTCAACACGATCAAACCCTAATTACAATCAATAACCAAATCAAATCTTAATCACCCAAATCAAATCTCAAGAATCATGAAATCTTCCCCCAAAATTATCAACATATCATCCGGTTCATCTTCTGAGGATGAAGCACCTTTTAAAACCTATGTTCCTCCCTTCCATCCTCCTCACAACGGATGTAGAACCAAGGAACAAGCCCGCAAGAGGAAGCATGATCTCCCTGTTTTCAAAGATCTTTTAAACTTGAATCAAACCCTAATCACTTCTAGGGGTAAAGAGGTGATGTCCCCCAAGTCTTCATCGTCTTCAGAATCATCAGAAGACCCTGCTTGGATCCCAATAAGACCTCCATCTCCAATGGAGCTTGTATCCCCCTTCCTCTGTACTTCATCTGATGAGGATGAACTACACAACAATCCACCTTCCACTCTTGAGAGACCACAATCTTCAAGGCCAAGACCCAAGACATCAGCCAAGGCAAGAAAGGCAAACCCTCCTCTTCCTAAGGAGAGAAAGATTGTACTTGGGCTTCCATGCCCTAAACATTGATGTTTGTAGTCTTTTAATTTCAGCTTGTTATGTAGCAGTCTTTTGTTGTATCTGAAGTGATTTGTGAATGTACTCTTTTGTTTTCTGATTTGTTGTACTGTCTTTGTGATGAATGATGAATGGTTACTTCTTGTTTTGTTTACTTGCAAATCATCAACTAACATCCTTTAAACTTGTGCCTGCAAAATGTTAGTCCAAACACCACAAAGCATACAAACATATATACTAGCAGTAGAGTAAAATAGCAGCAGAGTACATTCCAACGTAATCATATGCTTCTTAAGAAGCAGCAGAAACAGATTAACAAACAGCACAATACCTTTACACACTTTACAAAAACAACAAGAGATAAGATTTTCAAAGATTTATTATACCAATGTTTGCAATTAAGAATTGAAATCTCCCCACATCAAAATGTTCAGTGAGAAGATCAGCAACATTGTTATCAGTATGAATTTTGACAATTTGAATTAACTTCTTTTCATAGCAATCCCTTATGAAATGATGTCTTATCTCAATGTGTTTTGTTTTAGAATGAAAAACAGCATTTTTAATTATGCAAAGTGTGCTGTTGTTATCAATATGAATTTTGGTGTTCATGAAATTGTACCCATAGTCTAGTAGTTGATTTTGCATCCAAAGCACTTGACCACAACAACTTGAAGCAGCCACATATTCAGCTTTAGTTGTAGAATTTGCAACCACTGTCTGTTTCTTGCATTGCCATGACACCAATCTGTTTCCAAGAAATTGACAACCTCCAGTTGTAGACTTTCTATCCAAGCAAGCACCAGCATAGTCACTGTCTGAATATGCCACCAAATCAAAAGGTGAATCCTTAGGATACCATAGGCCCAATTTAGGTTGATGCCTTAGATACCTAAAAATCCTTTTCACTGCATTGAGATGTGATTCTTTGGGACATACTTGGAATCTTGCACAGGCACATACAGCAAACATAATATCAGGCCTTGATGCTATAAGATACATCAATGAGCCAATCATGGATCTGTACAAGTGAACATCTACTTCTCTTCCATTTACATCCTTCAACAAAGGTTTGTTGGTATCCATGGTTGTCTTAGCAGGCTTAGCATCTTCAAATCCAAACTTCTTCAAAATGTCATTGACATACTTATCCTGACTAATAAATATGCCATCTTTCTTTTGTACCACTTGTAGTCCCAAGAAGAAGTTGAGTTCTCCCATTGAACTCATAGCAAACTTATCCTTCATAAGCTTCTCAAAATCAACACACATAGCCCTGTTTGTAGAACCAAAGATGATGTCATCTACATAAATTTGAACCAGCAAAATATCATCTTTTTGTCTTTTGAGAAACAAAGTCTTGTCAATCTTTCCTCTACTGAACCCATAATCTAACAAATATGTTGACAAGGTATCATACCAAGCTCTAGGAGCTTGATGTAAACCATACATTGCTCTATTCACCTTGTAAACTTTGTCAGGATAATCAGGATCCTCAAAACCAGGTGGTTGAGACACATAAACTTCTTCTGTAATGGTCCCATAAAGGAAAGCACTCTTTACATCCATCTGATACACCACAAAATCCTTGAATGAAGCATAAGCCAAGAATAGTCTAATGGCTTCTATTCTTGCCACTGCTGCAAATACCTCATCATAGTCAAGTCCCTCTTGTTGTGTGTATCCTTGAGCTACTAACCTAGCTTTATTTCTGATGACTATTCCCCTTTCATCTCTTTTACATCTGAAAACCCATTTAGTGCCAATCACTCTTGTTCCATTTGGTAAATCAACCAAAGTCCATACCTCTTGTAGTTTGAATTGCAGAAGCTCATCTTGCATTGCTTCCACCCAACTTGCTTCTTGTAAGGCTTTGTAAGTGTTCTTGGGTTCAATTTGAGACAGAAAACAGGCAAACAAGCAATTTTGTAGATCTTTGTGACTGTTTCTTTGATGCAGAGATCTTGCAAAGAAACTTTGATGTTGAAGATCTTTGAGCTCTTTAGTCATTTTTCTTGTTTGTACAGATGATTGAGGATCACTTAGAATTTGTTCTTTTGGATGATCCTTGTGAACTCTTGTAGTAGTAGTGGGACTAATAGGAATGTTGAGTTCCAAATTAGTATAATCAACTTCAGCTCCAAATAGTTTACCATCAAGAGCTTCATCATCTGTGTCATCATAGATATTCTCTAGAGGAGGCATATTTGGATCATCAGGATAGTTGGAATCAGCAAAAGTTCTATCCTGAGTGTCCAAAGAAGGAAACTGTGATGTAGAAGCAGAGTTAATAGGCTTGGCAGCAGAATTGATTGAAGCAGTAGTTGCTTGTTTTGGTCAAGCAGTAGAGTCTTCTGAGTCAACAGAAGAGTCTTCTGGCCTTGTAGGAGAGTCATCAACAACTACCACTAGGCCAAAAACGACCTATGGTCACACATGCTCGATTTGGAACAGCCACACATTGAAATATTTGTGTGGCTGAAGGTAGGAAAATTGACAGCATTTACGAATTAGTCACACATGAGAATTTCGACTGTGTGACCATAAGACCTCTATTGCCACACAATCGACCCTTATGTGACTAAACGTAACTGGTGATTTTGTTCCAGATCATTTAGTCACATATGCTTTTGGAACGTGTGACAAATACAAGTAACCTTGATGCCATATATGGTCACACTAAACTTATAGTCACATTTGCTTCTAATAGTATAACCAAATGCCATATACGGTCACACAAAACAGTTTGTCACACGTTATTTAAGTGTAGCCAAAATCTAGTACATATAGTCACACTAAACAGTTTGTCACACATTATTTAAGTGTAGCCAAAACATGATTTGTGTGACTAAATGTTAACAAAGGCCACACAAAAACCAAATTCATGTGGCAAGTGGATGATCAATAGTCACACAAAATACACATTCCTTCACTTTAAAGAGCATATGGTCACACTTATTAACACTTTTGGTCACTTGATGGTTAGTTGTATGTAACTAAATACACTCCCAAAAACATGCTTTGTGTGACTAAATGTTAGTAAAGGCCACACAAAAACCAAATTCATGTGGCAAGTGGATGATCAATAGTCACACAAAATACACATTCCTTCACTTTAAATAGCATATGGTCACACTTATTAACACTTTTGGTCACTTGATGGTTAGTTGTATGTGACTAAATACACTCCCAAAAACATGCTTTGTGTGACTAAATGTTACCAAAGGCCACAGAAAAACCAAATTCATGTGGCAAGTAGATGATCAATAGTCACACAAACTACACATTCCTTCACTTTAAACAGCATATGGTCACACTTATTAACACTTTTGGTCACTTGATGGTTAGTTGTATGTGACTAAATACACTCCCAAAAACATGCTTTGTGTGACTAAATGTTAGTAAAGGCCACACAAAAACCAAATTCATGTAGAATTTGGATGATCAATAGTCACACAAAATACACATTCATTCACTTTAAACAGCATATGGTCACACTTATTAACACTTTTGGCCACTTTAGGGTTAGTTTTATGTGACTAAATACACTCCTAAAAACATGCTTTGTGTGACTAAATGTTACCAAAGGCCACAGAAAAACCAAATTCATGTGGCAATTGGATGATCAATAGTCACACAAAATACATATTCCTTCACTTTAAACAGCATATGGTTACACTTATTAACATTTTTAGTCACTTTATACTTAATTGTATGTGACTAAATACCTAAAACAAACATGTTTTGTGCGACTAAATGTTACAAAGGGCCACATAAAAACAAAATTCATGTGACAATTGGATGATCAATAGTCACAAAAAAATATACATTTCTTCACTTTAAACAGTATATGGTCACACTTATTAACACTTTTGGCCGCTTTATGTTTAATTGTATGTGACTAAATACCCAAAACAAACATGCTTTATATCACTAAATATTACAAAAGGCCACACAAACATAAACTTCATGTGGCCATTAGATGAACAATACTCACACAAAATAAACATTTATTCATTTTAAACAACATATGGTCACACTTATTAACCGTTTTGGTCACTTTATGTTTAATTGTATGTGACTAAATACCCAAAACAACATGCTTTGTGTGACTAAATATTACAAAAGGCCACACAAACATAAAATTCATGTGAACATTGGATGAGCAATAGTCACACAAAATACACATTTCTTCACTTTAAACAACATATGGTCATACTTATTAACACTTTTGGTCACTTTTATGTTTAATTGCATGGGACTAAATACCCAAAACAAACATGTTTTGTGTGACTAAATATTACAAAAGGCCACACAAACAAAAAATTCATGTGGTCATTGGATGAACAATAATCACACAAAATACACATTTCATCACAATAAACAGCATATGGTCACACTTATTAACACTTTTGGTTGCTTAATTGTATGTGACTAAATATCTAAAACAAACATGCTTTGTGTGACTAAATATTACAAAAGGTCACACAAACATAAAATTCATGTTGTCATTGGATGATCAATAGTCACACAAAACAAACATTTGTTCATTTTAAACAGCATATTGTCACACTTATACCCAAAATAACTATGCTTAGTCACTACAAGAAAAAAATGTATTTGGGAGGGTGGAAAACCGTGCCAAATAATTAAAAAGCAATGCAAAGTGCTATTTAGCACGACTTTGGCACGGTTTTGGCTCCGTCCTAAATATGAGGTATTAGGTACAATTTTTATTTATTGTGGCAAAATTAACTAGGACGGTTTTATCTACCGTGACAAACGTATTTGGCATGGTTTCAATTTTTTGTGTAAAACATATTTTGCACATTTTTATCCGTCTTGCCAAAACACATTTAGCATGCTTTTGCGTTCGTTATAAAAATCATTTGGCACGGTTTGCGTAATCATTGCTAACATGTATTAGAACCATTTTATGTTACAAATGGGATTTAATACACCATCATCTCAACCAACAATCTTATATATGCGACATATAATTCAATTGAAGCCAAACATAAATTGAACTCAATTTTTATTAATCATCCATAAAATCAAGTCAACATGGTCACTTGAAATATCATAAAGTAAAAACCAATACATCCAAACATCCATATGAACCATGGTCTTTAGAATGACAAAGTCATATCTAGCACTCAATGCATCACTAAGACAATTTATTACTTACGGAAACGACTAATGCTCATCGGATCACGTTTTCATCATAAACCCTGCATAATATAATATTCCAACATTAGAAATATGTATGAAACAATAAAAAAATTTGATATACAAAATAGCAATTGAAATGGTTTAAAATCTTTAAAATGGGTCAAAAGTTTCAAACTCAAAACTGAGTTGGGTCAAATGGGTTCAATATCTCTTTTGAAGCGCAATGCCTAAAAATTGTTGGGAGAACTATTCCTATCCGTGCTGGTGGCAACAATTCCAACAAAAAAGCTAAATATATCCCACTCTTTAAACCCAATCCATTAATTCTCCAAGAAAACTGCAATTTTAGTTCAACAATTTCAACTAGATGCACCACAGCCCCCTTCCATAACAACACCTAATTGACTGGCCACCAGATTCATAGTCCGATCTGATAAACGCAGACTCATATCGACCTAACCTGAAACCATGACTAGGTGTACTAGTATTTTAGCTTTAAGGAGCTTCTTTTAAATTGCTAGAAGTCTTCACCTTGAAATGCAACATTCTGGCATGTTCATGGCACAAAACATACTATCTATCTATATATACTATGTATATACAAAGCATTAAAATACAGTTTAGCACGCAATAGAAAAAGCAAGTTCATTTTCAACAACTTAGCACACAAACTATAATTTATAGGTCGGATGCTTACGTTACTGTGCTAATTTAAAATATATATATATATATATATATATATATATATATATATATATATATATATATATATATATATATATATATATATATATATATAATCAAACAAGCTATTCAAATAACCAACTCTAAACCCAATTATCCAAAACAACTTACGATAGCATTAACTTATCCAATAATCAATCATGAGTCAAAGTTCCGTAAACACTTTCTAAGAATTATATATTCAGTACCAAACTCTTAAGCTATAATTTAAAATTATGCAATGTTAAGTGATTACGATGCTAGTCTAAGACAAGACTGTTCTAAACAGGTTTGGTACCTTTCATGTCTTATTTTATATCAGTTGTGTCCAAAATCTGATAGTCAACAAATGTTGATACAGGGTTTTAGAGTTTGAATATTGTTAAACGACCAAAATGGTGAAAATATGAGATTTAAAAGCTATCAATAAACATAATACTTGACATACCTTAAAAAGGGTGAAAATCTTCACTATTAAGCAAGATATATATATGTGCTTCATGCTTCTCCGCATTTGTCAATTTTCTTTTAGTTCCCGTATCAAATAATCTGCGAGATGGAACTTTGAATAAGTTTAATCGATAGACTATTCGAGAAGAGCAATGAATATCGGGAGCAAAATTTCACGTCTCACGATTCATGCATGTTTCTATTCATGGATCAAAATATAAGGAGCAATGCATAGAGTTCACATACGAGATACCTCACAATGATAGATCCCTCAACCCTTGCTTTGTTTCTATTCTTGATGGTAGCTGTATTTGAAAGCATGGTGAGAGACTAACCTACTTGCAATCTCCCTTTGCTAAGAAATCATGGTTGCCAATAGTGTAAAAATGCTAATCAACTCATGAATGGTTGACTCAACACTGAAATGCCACAACTTGGCTCTGCATGAAAGTATCATGTACCGGGACCATCTGTCACAACTCGTAAATTCCGGTCATTTTCTAAACCTTGACGATTTACTATTCACAAGTTACTATTCATCAGTTACTATTCATCAGTTACTATTCATCGATCACTATTCATCATTTTTGAGGTCAATTTGACATTTCGAGTAACATTCAAGGAATTTTACTATTCACCTGACACTATTCATTCCCGAGAGAAAACCACTATTCACGTGCATTACTCATTTCAACGTAAATTTAGTTTACGAGTATTCAAATTCGCGTAACCGTATTGGTTCAAGAGCGAATTCATGCATTATCATTTGGGACATCTCATACAGACTAGAAGTAGTCTACGTATCATCATAATGTCACTTGCATACTATTCCACTCGTAGGATAGTTAAATTAGTACTTTTCGTATAACTAACTTTTACGTTTAATTATTTCTAAATAAACGTTAACACGCTATCAATGATGTGGCTAACACGTCCGACACTCCCGACTATGATCCCAATATATTTTTATATTCATTTTAATAATATAAAAATTATAATATTAATTTACCCGGTATTTTTGGAAATTTATCTAATTTATATCGTACGCCTAATTTAATTACGATGGTTTTCGTAGAAACTAAACAATAATTATCCAAACACTCAATATTGATACCCAATATATTTTTACAATTTTTACAACTTTATTTTATCCCGGTTAACTCCGTTAAAATTTATTTTTAGTTAACTCGGTACCCGGTACACCTTAAAACTACAAATAAATACACAAATCATCACCTAATACCACTAACTCTTACACAATCTCATTTTTTCTTCCATTCTCACCAAATTGCCGCCCCCCCCCCCCCTTGAATTTGTCCCTAAAATTGTGGATCTTGGTTTTTTTTGTACCATTTTCTTATAATATAAACTATATACTCCCATTTTTCACCTCATTTTCTCATATCTAGCAAAACTTTCTTTTTCTCTTTTTCTCTCTTTCTTTGGTTCGGCAAAACAACAACAACAACCAAGACATATAATTTTTCCAAGATCTAGTAATATTCAAGTGTAATTAGTTGTCCTTGTTGGAGTTTTGAGATAAAAACTCAAGGATTGTTAGGTTTTCACCATCCAAACTTCATTAATCTTCCAAGTAAGTTAACAAAACTCATTTCATAATTTTTACAAGTTATTACTATGTTTATATATTTTTCTTACTAGAACTCATGCATATATTGGCTTATACCACTCCATTTTTGTATATATTTAACTTTTAAGCCCTAGAAAGTGATTTTTTGTTAGATCCTTGTTAGATCTACTTGGTTATGATGTTTAGGAACCCATGACACCCTAAGAAGGTGTATGGTAGGATTAGACTAGTTTTGTGGTGATTGAAAGTGGTTTGATTGAAGTTAGAACTAGTTTGGAGACTTGAAAATGGTTTTTGAAACTACATATTGACCTACTGTCCCTATTTTTATTTCGTGGGAAAATCAGTTGATGGTGGTTAAATTTTGACCAAAGATTTAGAAAATACTTTCAAAAACGAAACTTTAGGCGAAAGAACGGATTAAAACGAGTTTATAACGAAGGAGATATGATTTTTGTAAATCTAACGACGAAAACTATTTTTCTAAAAACTGCATGCTGTTTGGCAGTTTTCGACGGGTAAATAGAAGCGTTAAACGTAACCTAGAGGAGCCGAGTTATCAAAAATATATTAGTACTTACTAAAACGAATCCGTGGACATAAAGAACGAGGAAAATGAACTTAAAATGACCAAGTTATACGCGTTTTAACATCGTCAAAACTATATATATATATATATATAGTCACTACTAGAAAATAATAACTTACGCACTAAATGGTATATTTTCTAGAAATATTACTAAGGACTATATTCTTAACAAATGAAATACGTATGACCCAAAAGAATATTTATACGACTTAACGACGTTATTTTAAGGTTTTTGATACGAGGAATATAACGCTAACGTTTTTATACTATATATTACAACAAGTTATATACTTCCCTATTTGGACTTATTTTTCCTAAGTATGGAAACTATTTTACTATGACAATAACGAGTATTTCCAAATTACGAGTGGTATAGGTATCATGTGCATGTGCATTCATTACATTACGGCTTGATCTAAATTAGATCACGATTATCCATTTAGGTTGCGGCTAGTGTTCGCGCCTCATTGTCCCGACTACTTTACCATCGTTGTACCATCTTAGTACTATCACTCCAGGTGAGTTCTCATAGCCCCGTTTTTAGTACTTATTTGATTTTAATTCCCACGGGGGAGAATACATTGCACAATTATTTTTGTACATGCCCAAGTATTAAATTCCATACATTGCTTAAGTTGTTAGTACTATCACTTCAAGTCCCCTTTATTATCATGGACCGTTAACTATATTGCCAAGCGAGAGTGAGTGGATAGATCTATCGAGGGTGACTCCTCCATTCGTGTTTGGGTTGCTCCATAAGGAAAACGAATGCATTTCATGTCTGAATATTTAGAGTGCCTGATAAACACTCCTTTGGGGCCAACTTTAGTACGTCGAGCTTCGGTGCCATGAGCTTAAGAGACAATGTAGCTTTTTGACATTTTAGTACTTTACTTTATACTTGTGGTTAATGTACATACGATTTAACTATAAACCTATGATTATTCACCAACTTTATGTTGACCGTTTTTCGCAATGTATTTCTCAGGTTATTAAGGTAGCTCATGTGCATACATTTGGACCTTCATGGAGTAGCGGAGTCGACGCGTCTCACTATATTTTCTGCACTTATGAAACGTTTGATCTTGTTGAACTCATTTTATCTAAATTGGCAACATCTTTTGGGACCTACGTTTTGTAAACTCTGAATGTTTTAATGATCAAACGATGTATTTTTCCAAACGACACTTTAGGTCGTTCAATATGACTGTAACTGTGGTGCTATGACAGTCACCCCCAGGTATTCCATTCCGCTGCCATACAGGTAAATAGGGGGTGTGACAGATTGGTATCAGAGCTAAGGTTATAGCGAACTAGGATGTATCTTGGACCCTAGACTATAACCACATCATCATAGCATCTCATCATTTCATCATAAGTGCATATTCATTATACATATTGTTCCGCGCACACACTGTACGAGTTATTTATACCCATACTCATATATATATATATGATTATATTGACCTGGTTCACAAGTGACATGTCTTCAGATACCCACGCTGTTATCCTTTCGTCGGATTCCGACAATGAAGATGCCTTGTCATCTTCCACTACCATTATACCACCAGCTGTACTTACACCACTATTAGCACTATTGAATTGTCATATGAGCAAGGTTCTCATTCAGCCTATACATAGATTGCCGTTTGGTAGAGTATTCAGACTTAATTTTAATGGACTTATTAGGATGTTTATTACAAGGGAGATAGCATGTTTTCTTTCCTTCACTAGTAGGACGCTTACTACTTAGGTACTACCACCACCATTGGTTACTTATTACACTATTGGTCGTCCCATAGTGCGTACTTTAGCTTTACCTCTTGGATGTCGCGAGATAGTGCGAAAGAGGGTAGTATTCCATTCACTATTATCATCATTATCTCCTAATTCATCACTGGGTTTCCATCGTCATCAATGTTATTCTCATCCTTTAGAATACCACTATTGTCATTTCCCTTTTACATTTCCACTTGCCACGAATTAGATAACACCTTGTGGATAATACCAAGAATTACGGACTCAACAGGAACATCTGCAGGTTCCTCAAGAATGGCTTAGAATCTACACTATCTAGGACTTGATCGATGCACAACTTCAGACACCACTTCAGGACTATCTCGACTTTATGATGCCATAAACCTGATTTCACCTAGAAGGACTACAGGAAGCCTTTAGACTAGACTTATATCTTTACTAGCTTTTACTATTATCCTAGCCACGGGAGGTGTGGCATAGTTCAAAGAAACTTGTAGTATTTTGATTGTTTTACAAACGGAATCACCAAGTATTGACTCTACTATAGGGGAATGGTTGTGCTATCTATGATATTGGTCCATATAGACCGAAACCTTCATGTATTATATTCATGTGTTATGAATAGGATGATCCTTATTACCAATAGATTCTCATGGACTCTCATGATTTGATGAAAATAGACTTAAGCAAACAACTCCAAGCATGACGCAAGCTGCTGTTGGACAATCCATTGCCAGGAACGTAACTACCGCCCTCACCAAGGAACTTACTCACGTGGAATTTATGGGTTGTAATCCCTCCTCCTTTAGTGGAAATATAGACATAAAGGAATTTCTCAAATGGTTCGAAGAATTAGAAACAATATTTCAATGTGGCGATTGCCGTAAGGAAGACAAAGTTAAGTTCGCCACTTGCACTTTTCGGGAGCATGCCCAGAAATGGTGGACTAAGCATGTTCAGGTAGTAGGAGTTGATGCTGCTTACTCACACACTTGGGAGAAACTAAAAAGGATGATGAGTTTGAAATTCTGTGTGAAAAGCGAATTACAAGCAATCGAACAGGAAACACTAAACCTTACCATGGTAGGAGATGATGTTCTCAAGTATACTGCTTATTTTTATGATTTAGCTCGACTAGGCTCTGCAATGGATGAACCGGAAAGCAAGAAACTTGAAAGGTACATCAGAGGACTTTCTCCTGAAATTCGTATGTTGGTCATCTCATTGGAACCCGATACCATGCCTAAAGCTATCGGAATGGCGATCGAAGCAAAGAAACATATAGCCCGCACCAAGAAATCAGGAAACAATAGTGACAATAAAAGAAAGTGGAACAACAACCGAGGTGAGAATGCCACACAAGGACCACGCGAGAGACAGGGAGTTGCTAAACCCTATGCTACAGGTCTAAAGGAAAAGAATGATTACCTTGGTATTTTACCTAAGTGTGAAGAGTGCCAACATCATCATAACCCAGGTCGTTGCCCGGAACCATGTGGCAACTGTAAGAAGGTTAACCACAAAACCAGGGACTGCAGGTTTCCAACTAAGGGTGATAATCAGAAACCATCAATAACATGTTTTGGCTGTGGTGTAGTGGGACACTTCAAGAGTGAATGCCCAGAGTTGGGAAGCCAGAATTGGAAGAAGAATTTTATGTTTTAAAACCATAGTTTGAGCTCTCTAGGGTTGTACTTTTCTTTTGGTGCTTTCCATAAGTACGTTGGTGTAACCTAGTAGTATTAAGCACTTTCCTATCTAATGTAATGACTATCTTTTGTTACCTTCTGTGATAACCATAAGCTTCGTTTACTCCATTTTCTATCCCAATCGTTCAATCTTTAATCGTTTCGCAACATTATACCATTGTCTTATTTAGGGAATAGGCCGATTTCGTATTTGACGGATTAGTAGATTATTACCATTCCATAGTATTTACCCATGTATCCAATAAACCATTCAACGAGTTTTATTTCAAACTATTTTACTACCTTATGGGGAAATTGTTTTACCGAATTTCTAAAATAAGTCGTTTTGTTACCGTACTATAAACTGATTTTCCAATATTACGCCAAATATTTACTATTATTACGCGAAACAATTTTTATATTACTTTGGAAGGAAATAATTAGTATACCATTTTAATAACAATGCGTTGAACACCATCTAAAGCTTTTGAGAAAAAGTAATACTATTTTGACTAAATCAAGCATCGCATCATTAGTCCTCAACTATACATAGCCTGATCACCTATGTATACTTCAGGAAGGATTATGCCATGAAGGAAATAGTTACTTTTTAAAGTATTGCTAATAACAATCTTCATTTAAATGCGTTTTAAACAAGTAAACTCTTGTATAAATATCTTTTTCTGACAAACTCTCCCTGGATACTTACCCCACCTGTCACCCACTTAGCCATTAAGTTGGATTGTTCCATTGACTTCTTTAGGAGAGAATTTCCATATCAAGTACTAGGAGGATTCCTCGATACAAGAAAAACAATAAAAGGATTACGAAACTATAATACCTAGACTAAGAAAATTTATAATCCAACAACAATCCTACAGTACCACGAGACCATCCGATTCACCATCTCTGACCTAGTTGTCCAATTTTATTATTCAAAGATACTAGCTAGACTGAGCTACAGGATCGAACACATTGTGAAGGTGCGCTAAGCAACACTATAGAAATAAACAAAGCCTCCTAACCGATACTGTAGAGTGATTTGATTAAACATGGTCTCATCCATACGCAAACTTCCCTGTAATGAGTTTTCACCGAGGATAATTGATTTGAGTTAAGGATATCGATATAGATTCCCTTAAGGCATTGTGTTCTCAGGAAATTCTAGATAACCTCACCTATACATCAAGAGAGGCATCAGACTCAAGAATATCTCCCCAGCTACATGTGAAGACAATACGGAAATTCATCGACATAGTATCAATTGAAACCCTCATATTGCCAACATGATGACAATTTCAACGATAAAACCATCTCAAGACTTAAGCTGGTTGAATACCTAGGCTTGTAGTTTTACCTGATAACCACCAATAGGCATCATCCAATATCAGGAACCGAACGTTAGACATATATGCATTATGCGAACACTACCTATCCTACTATTTTATCCTTATTAGTGTTTTCACTTTTAAGTGAAGTTTATTTAAAATTGTGTTTATACAAATCACATATCTTGTAGAAAATAATTTTTGAATTGCCTATTTTGAATAAATACGATCCTTTTTAATCAATATTTAGCTAAACCATTATACAATGGGAAATATATAAACATCAAACTTTGGTAAACAGTCCTATTCACAACCTATTTGAAAACCGCGTCACCTTTCCTAACTATTGAATTTTGAATCATCAAGAAAGATATTATTTAGTAAACCATTTGCTCCATTTTCTAAATTCGCTTATTCAGAAAAAGATTTCGACAAAAAAAAACTCAAAAATCGCGAGATAAATTTTGAAAACCAATCACCATGCTACATCGCTTATGCATTTAGGGCTTTGTGACTTGACAATAAGGAATATTGGAATATGTGATGAAGGAAATTAGGAGGAACACCATAGAACGATTACAAACGTCAGTAATGGAGACCAAGCACAGTAGGCAAAGGAAGACATATGTCTTAGCATCCATTAGACCAAAACTCAAGGAATCAAAAATTGTTACCCATATTCTATCCCCATCAGATAACGCCGTGTTCGAAAGACGTAACGTTGTGGAATTAGTCACAAGAATTATTGTACCTATTTCAATTGTTCCTGATAAAGGTGATCGAATCACCTCAGACTTCTAGCTATCATTTTAAGACTTCCTTCGGAACCCCATTTAGATGTAAACACTGCCTATTATCCTAAGACCGATGGTCAGAACGAGAGAACGATTCAAACATAGGAAAGTTATACTCAGAGTATGAGTGATTGACTCTAGAAATGGTTGGACTAACCATTTACCATAAATCGGATTCTTTTACAACCATAGTTATCGTGCGAGCATAGAGACTACATCAATTGAGGCACTTTATGGTCGAAGTACCAATTACCCCTTTACAGACCGAAATCGGAAAGTAAAATTCACTGGTCTAGAACTAAACTATGGAACAACAAAGGAAATTTCACAAGTCAAGAACCAGTTACAAGCAACGAGAAGTTGGTAGAGGTAGGTTGGTACATGACACACGTCATGCGGATTGGGTATCCCTGAACAGCAAACCAACTAGATTCACGTGAGAGAACGAACTAAGTTGAAAGCTTTGCCTTGGTGAGGCATGATACGATTTTGGTAACACGAGAGATTGAACCTTTAGGTATTTTGGACCATTTAAGATTCATTTTAGAATCGACCAGCTGACATATAAGATTTGAGTTCTGGCAGAGTTCAGCAACATATATTACCCATATTACATTATAAACCTGAAGAAGCACTGATCATCTATTGACGAACCAAACTCGGGAAAAGCCAAACTCACTAGTCCAGTAGGCATTCATGAAATAACCAGAAATTTCCTACAAGTCAAGAATCAGTTACAAATTCTATCAGTTGTAAACTAGTAAAACCTCAAATTGGTAACCAGATTATGTTGAAAGTTCTGCCCAGGAAAGGCATGATATTATTCAGAAAAATTTGAAAGTTAAACCCGATATACACTGGACCACATAATAGTTCAGACAGTGTAGGCCTAGTGGCCATCAGACTTGAGCCTTGATAGAGAACAACTGGATTACACCACTATGTTTCACCTATTCAAATCCCAGGAAATGACTTTCAGATTAGTCACTCATAATCCCATTTGGAAGGGAATCCAGCCCTGAGACAAACGTACACTTGGTAAGAGAACCAATAGAAATCATGGACTGTTAGGTCGAACGGTTGAAGCTGAATCGAATTCCTATCGTGGAAGTTCGCTGGAATTCTCAATTATTATCATCTTTTCACCAATACCACTCCAGAGACAAACACAAACTGAACTTCGGGACGAAGTTCCTGTTAGAGGGGAAGACTGTCACAACTCGTAAATTCCGGTCATTTTCCAAACCTCGACAATTTACTATTCACAAGTTACTATTCATCGATCACTATTCATCATTTTTGAGGTCAATTTGACATTTCGAGTAACATTCAAGAAATTTTACTATTCACCTGACACTATTCATTTCCGAGAGAAAACCACTATTCACATGCATTACTCATTTCAACGTAAATTTAGTTTACGAGTATTCAAATTCGCGTAACCGTATTGGTTCAAGAGCGAATTCATGCATTATCATTTGGGACATCTCATACAGACTAGAAGTAGTCTACGTATCATCATAATGTCACTTGCATACTATTCCACTCGTAGGATAGTTAAATTAGTACTTTTCGTATAACTAACTTTTACGTTTAATTATTTCAAAATAAACGTTAACACGCGATCAATGATGTGGCTAACACGTCCAACACTCCCGACTATGATCCCAATATATTTTTATATTCATTTTAATTATATAAAAATTATAATATTAATTTACCCGGTATTTTTGGAAATTTATCTAATTTATATCGTACGCCTAATTTAATTACGACGGTTTTCGTAGAAACTAAACAATAATTATCCAAATACTCAATATTGATACCCAATATATTTTTACAATTTTTACAACTTTATTTTATCCCGGTTAACTCCGTTAAAATTTATTTTTAGTTAACTCGGTACCCGGTACACCTTAAAACTACAAATAAATACACAAATCATCACCTAATACCACTAACTCTTACACAATCTCATTTTTTCTTCCATTCTCACCAAATTGCCGCCCCCCCCCCCCCTTGAATTTGTCCCTAAAATTGTGGATCTTGTTTTTTTTTTGTACCATTTTCTTATAATATAAACTATATACTCCCATTTTTCACCTCATTTTCTCATATCTAGCAAAACTTTCTTTTTCTCTTTTTCTCTCTTTCTTTGGTTCGGCAAAACAACAACAACAACCAAGACATATAATTTTTCCAAGATCTAGTAATATTCAAGTGTAATTAGTTGTCCTTGTTGGAGTTTTGAGATAAAAACTCAAGGATTGTTAGGTTTTCACCATCCAAACTTCATTAATCTTCCAAGTAAGTTAACAAAACTCATTTCATAATTTTTACAAGTTATTACTATGTTTATATATTTTTCTTACTAGAACTCATGCATATATTGGCTTATACCACTCCATTTTTGTATATATTTAACTTTTAAGCCCTAGAAAGTGTTAGATCCTTGTTAGATCTACTTGGTTATGATGTTTAGGAACCCATGACACCCTAAGAAGGTGTATGGTAGGATTAGGCTAGTTTTGTGGTGATTGAAAGTGGTTTGATTGAAGTTAGAACTAGTTTAGAGACTTGAAAATGGTGTTTGAAACTACATATTGACCTACTGTCCCTATTTTTATTTCGTGGGAAAATCAGTTGATGGTGGTTAAATTTTGACCAAAGATTTAGAAAATACTTTCAAAAACGAAACTTTAGGTGAAAGAACGGATTAAAACGAGTTTATAACGAAGGAGATATGATTTTTGTAAATCTAACGACGAAAACTATTTTTCTAAAAACTGCATGCTGTTTGGCAGTTTTCGACGGGTAAATAGAAACGTTAAACGTAACCTAGAGGAGCCGAGTTATCAAAAATATATTAGTACTTACTAAAACGAATCCGTGGACATAAAGAACGAGGAAAATGAACTTAAAACGACCAAGTTATACGCGTTTTAACATCGTCAAAACTATATATATATATATATATATATATATATATATATATATATATATATATATATATATATATATATATATATATATATATAATCACTACTAGAAAATAATAACTTACGCACTAAATGGTATATTTTCTAGAAATATTTCTAAGGACTATATTCTTAACAAATGAAATACGTATGACCCAAAAGAATATTTATACGACTTAATGACGTTATTTTAAGGTTTTTGATACGAGGAATATAACGCTAACGTTTTTATACTATATATTACAACAAGTTATATACTTCCCTATTTGGACTTATTTTTCCTAAGTATGGAAACTATTTTACTATGACAATAACGAGTATTTCCAAATTACGAGTGGTATAGGTATCATGTGCATGTGCATTCATTACATTACGGCTTGATCTAAATTAGATCACGATTATCCATTTAGGTTGCGGCTAGTGTTCGCGCCTCATTGTCCCGACTACTTTACCATCGTTGTACCATCTTAGTACTATCACTCCAGGTGAGTTCTCATAGCCCCGTTTTTAGTACTTATTTGATTTTAATTCCCACGGGGGAGAATACATTGCACAATTATTTTTGTACATGCCCAAGTATTAAATTCCATACATTGCTTAAGTTGTTAGTACTATCACTTCAAGTCCCCTTTATTATCATGGACCGTTAATTATATTGCCAAGCGAGAGTGAGTGGATAGATCTATCGAGGGTGACTCCTCCATTCGTGTTTGGGTTGCTCCATAAGGAAAACGAATGCATTTCATGTCTGAATATTTAGAGTGCCTGATAAACACTCCTTTGGGGCCAACTTTAGTACGTCGAGCTTCGGTGCCATGAGCTTAAGAGACAATGTAGCTTTTTGATATTTTAGTACTTTACTTTATACTTGTGGTTAATGTACATACGATTTAACTATAAACCTATGATTATTCACCAACTTTATGTTGACCGTTTTTCGCAATGTATTTCTCAGGTTATTAAGGTAGCTCATGTGCATACATTTGGACCTTCATGGAGTCGCGGAGTCGACGCGTCTCACTATATTTTCTGCACTTATGAAACGTTTGATCTTGTTGAACTCATTTTATCTAAATTGGCAACATCTTTTGGGACCTACGTTTTGTAAACTCTGAATGTTTTAATGATCAAACGATGTATTTTTCCAAACGACACTTTAGGTCGTTCAATATGACTGTAACTGTGGTGCTATGACAGTCACCCCCAGGTATTCCATTCCGCTGCCATACAGGTAAATAGGGGGTGTGACACCATCTGTTGCTGTTGTTGACTTTGTAGCTGTTGTATCAGTGGCTGAGATTCTCCGTCCGCCTGCATCGTGGAAAGTAAATATTTGACAATAGAATCAAGGGATGACAATAGAGATCATAATTCCAAGGTTCATGTAGAATACAAGCATTTATTGAATTTTATGTTAAGAGGAAGTAAGTAAGCGGCCTTCAAAAAGTAGTTAAGGGTTCAACTATGATATTTGCTGACTAGTAAATTCAAGCCTTTAAGGAGTTAAGGTGGTTAGACGTGCATTTTAAAACAATGTGATATTGAATTATCTTACAGACTAGAAATTCACATATATTGTTGAGGTATTCAAATTTTAAAAACTATCAAATTTATCGTACATAATTCCAACTATTACTTTAAATGATCGGCAACTAGCATAAAATTGATCTTATAACCTCTAAGTAATCACATTATAATAATCAGAATCACTTTATTACCTGGGAAATAGTATAGAACTTGAGGAGTTCGTAAACCAAGCAAGAGGTGCATTTGACACAGTAGCTGATGATTTATGAGCTAAGGGTTGTTTTCGGGCAAATGGATTTGCAGGCTCTTTCGATGTACTATTAGAGAATCGCTGTCTTCTAGCTTTATGGTCCTTCAACTTCTGCAGTAGAAAGATCGCAAGTTTGACGAAAATGAGTCACGTGAAGAAAGATGTTGCAACTAAAAAAACAAATAAAAAAATGGCTTTTAGATATTTAGATGTGCGCACAACATATTTACACCTCTGTCCGCATAGTAAGGACTTCTTTGAACTCATGTGTGGCATCCATAAGACAAATTTTAAGATTAACAACAACTGTAGCTGAATGGGTAACCACCATTATATTCATACTTCACTGTAACATATCTCATGCTAAAAAAAATGCAAACCAAAATCATTCATTGTAACATCATTACGACCAATAACATTCACTATCATTCAAATTTTATGACTAGCAACATTCACAGTCATTCAAATTTTACGACTAGTAACATTCAAAATCATTCAAATTTTACAACTAGTAACATTTACAATCATTTACTGTAACATCATTAAGCGTATTTGTTCCACTTGTTACAGAACACTAAAATGTTTGGTTTCACTTATTTTATACATCAACTTATAACAATCAATGAAACAAATCATTACGACTTAAAACTAGCAATAGCGTGAACGAAACTAATCCACTTATTTTATACTCTTAATTCAGCCAAACACTCCAAAACCACTACTTATCAAAACCAAACACCTTCAAAATTAGGGCAAAATAATACATTCAAAATTAGGGCAAAATATCACAACAAAATACATTCAAATCACACATAAATAATAACAAAACAAACCCAATTGAAACAGAAGAATCAGCGAACGGTGGCGAAGCGGTGGCATAGAGAAATCTGTTTTAGAGGAACTGAAAAGTTGGAATAAATGAAATTTTGTTGGTAATTGGTAATTGTTTTATGTTTAAGTACTAGCTTAGAGACCCGTTGACATCGGGTAATTTTTTTAGAGAGATAAAGAAAATAAGATGATAAGAAAAGTAAAACGTAAACATGTTTGATTAATATATGAAAGAAAGAATGAGACAATTCATCAATAAGCAATTGAGTTTGTAATTAAAGTAATAGACATCCATGCGTTGGCGTGTCCAAAATTGATTGTCTTGAATAGCAAATGATTTGTGCGAGCGCTACTCGATTTAATACCCAATACCAATGCCGTGGACACCTAAAATTCTATAGAATATGTAAGTAAAGACATTTTGATTGATACTATATTATAATTCAAAATTTGGGAAAAAAAAGCGAATACCTTTTGTAGTTTGATCATAGACCTTGCAGTACTTCTCTGTACACGACATTTGTTGTAGTTTTAGAGAGATTACCGTCTTGATCACAAACGACAACTTTCAAACCTTTCTTGCTTTTTACTAGTGAAACAGCAACGTACATTTGTACATGTGTGAAAACAGGACGCGGCAAGTACAAACCAACTTTTGAAAGCGATTGACCTTGGCTTTTGTTGATTGTCATGGAAAATGAAACTGAAATTGGACATTGTTTCCTGACAATCTTAAGAGGCAAAAGCTTATCTGGCAGAGTAATTCGCAACCTTGGTATGATCACTTGTTTTCCAAAGTTGGTCACGTTAATGATTTGCGCTTGAATGGAATTTTGTGTTAATTTAAGAACTTGCAGTCTTGTCCCGTTACATAAAGCATTTGCTTGGTCTATATTTCGCAATCGGTACTCCCACTTTTAAAGCAAGCCTGTGGTTTGAAACACCGGAGAACTTCAATCCGATAGACTGAGGCGAGAAAATGGACTCATCTATTTGCGCACCACGTTCACTTTTATTGACGTTGTCGCAACTTAAGTAAACCATTTCTTTAAAGACCCGTTGAATGACGTGAATTCTTAAGGGAATTATTCATGAAATATACCATGTTTATATAATAACTACAAACAAATGTCACCAACTTATGTCAAACAGGGTAGTCATATTTATACGTCAACACATAAATTATCTTAGGTTTCAAGGTTAATGTTTTGTTAACTTATTTACTTGTTAACACACCCTATATTAATTTTGTTATAACTAAAACAGTAAATAAACTTATGTGTATAAAGTGTTTAAAAATGAAATAAGAAACCGTAATCCAAAGTTCATTTCACTTAACTCATATGGCTCACATAGAAAGTTCAATATTCTTATAAAGCTAATAATCAAATTTTAGAGATTTCTCTGGGTCAAATGCTAAATATGCATCTTCGTAATCCAAGGCTTCAAAATTCTCATCTTCGTTGCGGTCTGTTTGAAATTGACGTATTTAGTTGACGCGCTTTGTATCGGGTCGTTACTTCGACGGGTTTAAAAAACGTGGATTGATAACCAATATAGCATAATCCAAAACATACACAACTATTTATAACAAAATTAGTGTTTCAAATTATAAAAATATATCAAGACTTGGTATATTACAAATTTTACAAACTCTTACATTTAAATTAGATTTTTTTTTTCATAAAACAATCATGGATAAGAAGTTGGCAAATGAATTAATAAAAGAAAATACATATTAATTATAACTATGGACCACGTACCATTGGGAATGTTTGGCTTAGCTTACACAATTAAGCAAATTAGCATTTGCAGTTTTTAAAAAGCCATTATATAGAAGCATATTTGTAATAGCTCATTTCACCCTCAAAATATCAACTAATATATAATAGAGTTACAAACATACCTTAAAAGATTAGTTTTTACTATCCTGATATATAATAGAGTTACAAACATACATGTTATTAAGAACCTGTACACTAAAGAGTAAAAGGAACTTTTTGTAAGCATTAAATCTACTTACTGTATCAAGTATACATAGGTGGATAGCAAAAGTATTTGGTCAATGTTCTTGTTTCAAACTACGTGATCTTCTAATGCATGATGGGGAATAAGCTCTGTTACTAACAACACATAGGTTTACCCGAGCTCCTCCTAACTTATTTATCTAACCTGAAGCTTTTCAATTAAGATATAAAATTAACAAAATTGTATCTGAAAACATAATAATTTGACATGAAACTTTCCTTCATTCTATCAAGCACACCAGAGTCTAAGATTATCTAGTGTCAAGACATAATACCATGTTTGGATTTTCGATTAATATGTCACAGAATCTTCAAACAGAGGAACGGTTACATTGATTAAAAGAAATAACTTATAAATATGAGGCATCAAAAAACCTGTTTAGTATACATTTTATGCAATGTCCATGTTCCTTTGTCTCAAGTTGTTGCGGATGTTTAGAGCAACTTTTGACCCGTCAAAGCATGCTCTACAATTTTTACCTACCCAAGCAAATCAATGTGACTTGTTTTCCCAAGCTTGTCATTCCTTAAAGACATGCCTATACTACTCTCATCATGGCATGACTTCTACAATTTCAACTGTTTATAACCTGCAATATCGAAGTGTTAACTTTGTTAGAAGATGGGTTTCTAAGAGGTCACTTGGAATATATATATATATATATATATATATATATATATATATATATATATATATATATATATATATATATATATGCACAGCCTAAATCAGCCCATTTATAAGAAAAGGTTTTCAAATAGCTACATATAAGCACATAATGTAAATATATTTTGCTTTTTTTTGTTTCAAGGACATGATCTTTGTAGTTCATTAAGTTCTATAGCCTTAGTATTCTGACTTTAATATTTCATTCATCCTATATTTTGTTACTCTAAACAGATAGCGGAATGAACATGTGAGGTATCATCCAAATTGAAGCCAAACAAACCAAACAGATAGTGAAAAGCAGCAGACACTAACCACAATAGAAAAGGCATGAATTGTGAATAGCTTGGCCACTTACACACATGTGAGGCATGAACCTTCCATAATAGCTCATATTCTGTCTTATCCGAATGAAATTCAATGTTGCAGACCATACGTGGACACCTCCGAATGGTGATATTGTACCTACGCCAGTCAATCTTCCACCAGGTGCAATCACAAAACCAATGGCTTACACATCGCTTGGAGGACATGGTGTATGACACCCTTTTTGTCCATTTGTCTAATCCTAATATCCCTTAGATCAGTGTTTTAAATAATGTAGAAACCTGCAATGACATAATGTCACTAACCATTAGCAGTTTCAGAAAATTCAGGGGCATTCAGATGTAAAGCTAAGTGATAAAATAATCTGATAATTATCTGTGATAACAGGTTGTGGAAAATAGTACTTGGACAATGCTTCTACTGCTATTAGTCATTATTACCCGATAGTAACTAATAGATAAAATGATCAAAAATACATTTTTATTAAACAATAAAAAAAAGATATTGTGAAATGGAAATAGATAGACTTGATTAAGGTTACAGAAAATGAGTTACTTAAGTAAATTTATTTTACCATTAGATTCTCGGTATTATTACCAAATGTATGAGACTGATTGTTCGACCCCTAAAAGGAAAATAGTTCGGAATCTGTTTTATCAAACAGAGAGTGATAATCAGTTCCAGAGCTTAAATCCAAACAACCCGTTATGATAAAACCCAAAACATATATGACGTCATACCTCATTCTTTGTCACAGGTGTGTGGGGAAAGCTATCCTTCAAGCCTCAGAGGAGTGTTTGATCCACCGGGTGTGGGAACTTTTACATATGAATCTGAGCAGTGATAAATCAAATACCATTAAGTATTAGTTTATATTTACATTACCATTCAATATTACATGCTCAAAACATGGGTCAAATCAAATTATATGATCCTAAAGTCACTCATATGTCATTACAGTCCCATGATAAGTGTTTGGATAACAGATAAGTACTTCAACAATAAGCAATTCCAAACACCCTATAAATTGGTTTTTCCTTTTATCAACAGCATATACTGTAATTATTATTAGCCCGCTAATGCTGAAAAATACGAAATTGTTACCTATGTTCTTTTCATCTCCAACCCGGCTTTACTCTTTTCATGATTCTCCCAAGCTTGGATCTTCATCTCTTGTTGCTTGAACCTATCGAATAATTAAATCAGACATCGATAAGTAGAAATATGTGACAGTGATAAGTAGAAACACGTTACCCAATCGTTCAAAATATGTGAAAGGCATAAGCAGGATATTATAACATGGTACTGGTTACTTACGATATGATCACCGCAAGCTGTCAGCAAATTTGCATCATCCTGAAAAGATTGGAGCCTCTCAGCATGATTTAAACACAAACACAACTGCCAAAATATCCTGTTTTGTGGCAAACATAAAAGGTAAATCATTTTGGGTACTTACAACTGTTTGTTTACCTTTGGCATTCTATCCACTGTGTGCATAGTGCACCAGAAGTAAAAAAAATGATGTTGGAATGTTCTTCTCTCTTCGTTCACCACAGAGAGCTGTTACAAACATACACAAATAATCATTTAACTCAGCTTCTACAACATTATTATATTAAATAGCTAAAAAATCATAAGTGTACCATTGTTTGAAGGGTGAACACTGATCGATTTCACACTTCCGGTGTGTCCAGTTAGTGTTGCAAATACACTTTTTTTCTTGAGTCTCCCATACTTTAATCTGTACAAAGACGAAAACAATGCATATCATCAGTCAAATTGCGTTTAAAATTTTGAAAGAGATAAGCAGGATATCATAACATGGTACTTGTTACTTACGCTATGATCACCTGGCGGTGTCAGCAAATTTGCATCATCCTAAAAAGATTGGACCCTGTCAGCACGATTTAAACACAAACACAACTGCCAAAATCTTCTGTTTTGTATTACGGCTACATGGCGTATCCAATACTCATTTACAACACCAACATTAAAACCAAATAAAATTGAGGTCATTAAAACCGGATCAAATTCTGAATTTCCAGATTTTCAATAGAACCAAATCGACCCAAAACCTTATTTTATTGAATAACATAGCACCTCTAAATCACTTTTTAGAAGCAATAAAAAAATACAGAATGTATGAAGTGTAACATGAAGTACTATCAGCTCCAGGAAACGGAACACTTCTACTTGCTGCTATTGCTATATGAAATCATTAAAAATAACTTCAAGTATCAACGAAAGATAAAAACATAAGTACCTTAATCAAACATAAATCAAAGATAGCATTGTCATGAGCAAGCCACTCGGACACTCTAGCTTTGCCCGAACCAAAACGTAAACTTCAAAACCACATTCAAACAAAACAGCTATACAACACATTTAATAAATAAATACAAACATTCACCTGCATTTTCAGTAGTAGTAGCCGAATCATCAAACTTCAATATAGTATTGTATAAACAAACATATCCATCTTCACCACAGCACCCAAGATTTGCGCATTCGTAATTGTCTACAATAATCAAATTTTCACAAGTTAATATGTTAAAATAAAACAGATAGTATAAAAAGTATTAGGAGGTGTTGTTTAAGCTTATTTTATTGAATGCTTATGAGCTTATTTGTTTTCGGCCTATATGTAAAATAACAAATCAGAGCTTGCAAAAAGATACAGCCATTGGAGGACTATTAATCCTCATCCGCTCCATAATCTATACCCGCAATTCGCGTAAACTGAAAAAATCTGAAAAACATCCTAAAAATCAACACTATTAAAAAATATTTATACCTTTAAAGTTTTATCCTAGCTTCCTGAGACCAATATATTCATCTCTTGAATCCTAGCAACTTGAGACACCGCCATATAATGCATTGCAACAGTTTGCGACACTTGCTAATCCATTAACTAAATCGATCCATAAAAAAAAACATAACAAAAACTAACCTTTAAATCCAAGAAAACATGTTTCGGATCTTTCAACTACGCTCTTTCATTTGCTTCAATTATGTGACCTGGAACATATCAGAAAAATAGATTGATGAGATTGAGATGAAACCTGTTACATATAGATTGAAAAAACTAACAAAAACCTTTTACATATAAAACCTGCTACAAACAAATAAAAAACGTATTGTAATTCAATCACAAATGTTGTATTATGCGATTTAAATCTAAACCCTAAATAAGAAGACTGTGAAGATGATCAATCAACTAACATCCGACACTAAAATAGATAAAAAAAAAATCAAATTCGTTGCCCGTTTTAATTTGATGAACCCAACAAATCAAATTGTGGAATGATTCGAGAAGGATTTCGTTTTGATTTTTGAACCGCCGAATATTTTGATTTTTGATCGATCAAATGGTTTGAATATTTGATTAAAATAGAAACGGTGTATATAGTTGTAACTGAAGACTTGCGTGGAGAGGAAGGTCAATCACTACTTTGCAAAAATAGATTCACAAAAACTATTGCAAGAATCGGATCAAATTAAATGTGGAGCGTAGAGAAGAAGGAACAAAGATAATGTTTTAGGAAGAAAAAGATGCAGTGTCATGCTTGTACATTCTCGCTAAATAAGGTAATCCACATCACAGCATTAAACGAATTTTTAATGCTCCGTGCTTAGAAGAGCTTGTACAAAAGCTTATTTTATTAGATAAAATAGATTAAGGAGTATTTTATAAATGTAAATTTTGTTGTGAATAAGAATTTGTCAATAAGTATTATTTTATAAATTTCACTCTTTTTTGTATCTTGTTGTAAATGAAAATTGTTAAAACATTTTATTTACGTATCAAGCTGAACGTTTAAAATTTATAAGTGCATAATTTACCAATGAAGCTAGGGGTGACAATTTTTAATCCGACCTGAAACCAACATGAAAATTAATAGGTTCAGGTTGAGTCTAAATAGATTTCGGGTAGGGTTTCAGTCGATCCATCTAACCCGTTTATTAAACAGGTCAAATTTTGGTTGGGAATAAATTAAGCGGGTAGACCCGCTAACCCGTTTAAGATTTTTTTTCTTAAATTGAAATTATTTATATTTTATTATACGGGTTAAATTGGTTAAACCGGTCAACCCACAAACTCATTTAACCTATTTAACCCGTTTAATGTGCCAATTTATAAATGGGTTACATGGGTCAACCCAAAACCCGTTTAACCAATTAAATTCATGTAACCTATTTAATCCGCCAACCCAAGTATATATATAGGTTAAATGGGTCAGGTTCAGATTGTGTGTAAATAGGTTAGGGTTGACATAGTTAACCCGATTATTTAAATGGGCCAGGTTCGGGTTGAGGTTTTCTGACCCGTCAACATGTCAACCCGAACCCGACTCGAACTGCCACCCATAAATGGAGCAAATACACAATATTTGTGAGTTTTAATCAAAAGTACATTAAAAAAGCTAAAAATTTACAAAGTTTAAATGTATAAGGAGTTATGTCTCAAACTTGGTCATTTTATATTATTTTGAAGTATTGGGTTAGATAAAACGTAATATATAAGTTGAATGTATAAGGAGTGTCATCGAAGCCTCATATGGCAACGGCGACGCAATCCTACCGAGTGGTGGATCATCGAGATGCGGGAAGGCGTGCGAAGAAAGTACTAGCGGTGAAAGGGTACCAACCACTTGGATGGAGTCAAGATAGAGAGATGGTGAGGAGTTTGGTTTATGAAAAGAAACTGATAAAGAACGGGTGAAATATGATAAAGGTAGAGTGTGACAACTTAAGCATAACATGGTTCACTTGGATTTTCGTATAACAACACATCCCAGTAGGTTCAATAGTAGTCATTTCGTGATTCATTACCCAAGTCACGTCGATCCACACGTGACAATATATTATCATTGTGGTGGTGAATGACGGCACTAAATTCCTCATCGACTTCGTCATACTTATCTTTGTAATTCTTGGGAGGTGTCTTAAAGACAATAGACATTTTTTTATCTATCTGGTCTTTCACATAAAACACTTGTCGTGCTTGTGAGTCTAATATGAACGGATCAACCTTGTGACCTAAATTATTCAGGTCAACCAATGTATACCCAAGAGTAGTATAGCGTTTCACACCACTAGCTCTGTTATTAACCCAATCATATTTGAAAAGAGGAATTTGCCTAAAACAGTAATCTAGTACCTATATCTCTTGTAAAACCCCATAATAAAAAGCTTGTCTTGTGGTTGCAACTTCTTTAGATATTTACTGATCTAATTCCTCAACACTAACCCCACTATTCTGGTAAGCTTTGTCTTCATGACATTTCGTACGGAAGGTATACACATTGTTGTTATATGCATCGTATTTCACTACGGTGACGCCTGGTCCATATGATATCCACCTTACAGTTTCTGATACACTTTATTTGTCGATCGTTAACTCTCTCTCAACATGAATTTCATTACAAGTATATTAGCTTCAAACTGAAAGAACAAACAATTATAATAACATAAGATTAATTACCTCTTTGCGTAATCACTTAGCAAAAGATTTACTGTGCTCATTCTCTAGAAATGCTATTCGTTTAACCAAGTTTTCTGTTTTCAAAACTTGCTTATGTGGCATGAAACAATGTATTTGATTATTATATTTGTCATGATATATATATATATATATATATATATATATATATATATATATATATATATATATATATATATATATATTTCATATTTAAAACTTTTTTCTTTTTAAAAAGAAAATCGGGTTGATCTGATAGTCGAACCGGTTGAACCAGTAACCCTGTGACCCGATGACTGATGAGGCGAAAAATGAACCACTTTTAGGGGGTCATTTAAGCCGGAATTCGAATTTATTTGATCAAATATTGCCCTAAATCGTTCCTTTTGTGATTTTAGGTACTTTGGGAGAGAAATCTGGAAAAGGAAGCAATTCGGACGTTTTTGGAGCATAAAAGTGAAGAAAACGCCAAAGTCTTAATTTTCCATGCTTGGAACAGTATGTGACGGCGTCAAGAGTAATATTCTGACGGCGTCAAGAGCAAATTCCATGACGACCCAGTACAGATTTGACGGCGTCACAAGGAAGGGCGCCAAGAGGAAAATGCATGACGGCCTGGAAATGCATAACACATGACGGCGTCAGAAGTAGATCAAGGCAGTCTGAGAATTATTTTGGCGGCTTGGTGACGGCATCACCTATTTGGTCTTGACGCCGTCAGACCCTATTTCCTATATATAGTTTTCTAATTTTTACACATTAAGAGAGAGAAGTTTTGGAGAAACCCTAGTACGATTTTGGTGCAAATTTTACAGGTTTTTCAAGGGTTCCAACCCCTTGATACCTTTCATATGTAATTAAGATAAGTGCTCTTTTAATTCAATCAATATGTCTATGTGTTGGTTGTCTATATCTTGTTCTTGTCTTAATTCCATCATGCTAGGCTAGATCTATCTTGTGTTTGCTTGGATCTAATGAAACCTAGATGTTGATTATATGTTGATTACTTGTTTATAGTTTGTTTTGGATGAATGAATTTATATGTTAGGCTTAAGAAAACTGGCAGATCTCCAAATGGTAACATGCTTGAACGTCTTAGGAAACATGAACCTATTGCACTAAGGTATTTATTGGTTGTATTTAATGCATGAGCCACTGTTTACAATCCCTATAGTTGTGCTGGGCATGGTGTAGGAGGAGATAAGAGCTCATAGAATTGGGGAGTTATGTGCGATACCCCATGAATGGTATTAAGGAATACGATCCGTTATCCATGCAACTATAACAAGTAATTAACGTGTAAAAGATGTCTAGGGAGTAGTGAAATCTAAGTAAACACATTTTCTCCACTTATTGCTCACAACCTTAGTATAATTTAGCTTATTTTCATTTTTAGTATTTTATTTTGATTGCATCTTAGAATTGGGTTAGTTGACTAGCAACTAATTCCGCCCAAATCCTTCAAACCCGAGATATTTACTTGCTTTCTAAAAAATATAAAAATACAAAAATAATCATCTCTCACCTTTAGAACTAGTATTTAGGTTTTCTAATCCTAGCGACACTATTCCTAGCTGAACGATCAATCCCCCGGTACTTGTCACTATACTATACAACAACGATCAGGTACACTGCCTGGTGGGGGTTGTAAGCTTCTCGAGATCCCTCGAGAGGTAAAGCCTGGTGCAATTCCCACGCATCAAGTTTTTGGCGCCGCAACCTGGGGAATAGTTATTGTCTAGGTTAGAATCTCTTTTTATTAGGTCTACTTGCTAGATTCCGTTCTAGAAAGATTTTATTTTTATTTTTAGGTTCTCTTTAGTCTATCTTTTCTTTGTGTCTTTGTTTGTAAAAACCTTTCCATTGACTATTCCGTTAGCCATTATGGAGAACGCGAATCCACCATACTACAAACCACGAAATTCACCCACTCCAAATGACATCTTGATATTTAAACAACATGAGGATGAACCTATCTATGATGCATGGGCTCGTTTTAAATATTTACTCCGAAAAGTCCCTCATCATAATTTTGATCTGTGGTCCCAAATTGAAATATTTTACCATCGTGTCGACCACTATACCAAAATGGACATTGACCATACCGCACATGGGGACCTTTGGGATTAAGTGCTGATGAAGCATGGGAAACCATAGAGAATTGTGCCATACTTGCCAAAAAAATGGACAACCCAACAAACGTTGTTACGGATCAATTGATAGCAAGTTTAAGGAAACAAGCAAGAAGACTGTTTGGGGATAAAACTATAGATGAGATAACTGGGCATACGGGGTGGTATGATTTCACCATAATACAAGCTGAACACATAGGTGATATTGATGTGATGGAAGAGATAGTAGAAAACCCAAGCCCAATAAGTACCCCACAAGTCCTACCATCACTTGAGGAATACACACCACCCGTGACTTACCCGGAAGAAGTAGAAGAGACTATAGGAGCCCCAATAGAGGTAGAACCCTTGTACCAAACACCACTAGAGGATATAGGTTTGAATACTTGTAGTGATAACCTTACTCTTAGTTCTAGGGAATTACCTAGTGTTGATGAACCGGAACCTCAATCTTCACACAACTCTCCATCCTTAGATATACATCTAGGAGACAAAAGAGGAGCCAACCCACCCATCAACCCAAGTAGTCCGGGTAGTCTTAGGATAAAGGTAATGGACTCTAAGCCTTGTAGAGAGGAAGCCAATATAGGAGTGGAAAATGGCCTTACATGCTTACATCACCCATTTATGATTGATCACAAGAAACATTATGGGTTTAAACCGGGTTTATTAGGTCAAGATGGATCCCCAACTAGTAGTCTCTTGAAGATGATAGAAAATGATCCCTTTCTAGGAGAAAATCTTAATCCACCCATTAACCCGATTGAATTTGTTAAGGTTATGATGATAGGAGCACACCCCTTTGAGCATATAATTCATCCACCACTCTTACCTCATATGGCATATTTTCACCCTAAGGGTGTGTATCGCTACTTTCACCCGCACTTAATCCTAAGTGTAGGGAAAACATCCCCTATTTCCGTCTTATAAGGGTAGAGTCAGGCTCGTGACTCGAATAAAAACAAGCGCTTCTTGGGAGGCAACCCAAGCCCGTTTTATTTGTTTTATTTGTTTGATTGTTTGTTTTATTTTATTTGCTTCCGTATGCATGCGTTATTTTTATTGTTGGTAGATCATGTTTCTAAATTAAATAGTGGAAATACTTTACTTTGTTGTTTTGGCCTAGTCTTAACTCCACCTAAAAGTATTTTTGCAAAAAAAAAAATAAGTACAAGGGGAAACCCCAAATATGTTTTTAAGAAACAAACCGATCATGATTCTCCACAATATTAAATGAACATGTATATTCGTATTTGTTAGAGTCAAATGCTTGTATTGAGTCATAATGAAGTTTTGCAGGATTTTCCAGGAAGTAGGACCAAGTTTTTCCAGAAATTTTCCGGAAACTTAACATAAGAATTTCTGCAGGTCATTTCTGACGGCGTCAAGAGTTTACTCTTGACGGCGTCAAATGTAAAAATCTGGAAATTTTACCAGTTTTGTTTTTCTAACGGAGTCTTATGGTTTTTGTGAATTATTAAGTTTTATAATCTCCAGGAGATCTGCAAACTTCATTCCACAAGCATTATATCTTATCTTATTTTCTAGGATTTAGTAACTTATATAGGATGCCGCCGATTTTACGCGAGGTTGTCTTGTCTATTTTATCAGGTTTTACAGGTTATGTATGACAAGAAGATGATTTATATTCTGGAAGGGAAGCTTTGATTGTTCATTTTCTTGGAGGAAGATTTAACCTGGCCACCTTATTATCCATACCGAGCGAATCAGGGGAGTATTTGATTTCATTCTTTTTACTTATTTCACTTTTACATTCTTTACTTGAACATTGGGGACAATGTTCATCTTAAGTGTAAGGGGAGGGTAAAAAGATGATACCTTACATATGCACTTTCGCTTGAGTTTGTTTTGTTTAATGGTAGATGTGTAATAAAACTATGAGAAATACTTGTTAGTGCAATTTTAGCGCCAAATTAAAATTTTTTTTACAACATTTAGGAGTGAAACTTTAGCCATAGCAAGCGTCTCATGGATAGGAGATTGTATGACTAGCACATAACCGTACTTTAAGAAAAATTTTCCACCCAAATATGTGAGGTTCGCCTTTAGATTTGATAGGAAAACCATTTACTATTAGTGCTTATGAGTGTACTGGTAGCATTTAGATTCTAGAACTTGCGTTAGTGATGCATCCCGAGACCGCTAGTGAGACTACATTCGTGTAGTAGGATTTACTACATGATAAGAGGCATTAGGATCACCCTTGTGTTAAACCCGTATCATAATTACTTGACCATTTATGTCATATTATTTGGCTAGTTAAGTCAACTAATTTTTCCCACACCCTTAGCGTTGTACTCATTTTTAGTACACGAAACCCCTAGTACACCCCTCCGAGCCTATCTTTTCGTTTCTAACTTTTAGCATTTTACTTAAAGGAAGAATTTGTTACACCCCATTTAAATGTACAACCAAATCGCCTTAGCCTTCCGTGTATGCGCTCATTTTTAGTGCATTATTGTTATTTGTTAAACCCTAAGTTAACTATCTAATTGATTACATGGTTGCTAAGTCGAGTCATATCCTTGTACATATTGTTTTAGGACGATTGAGACTCATGGGTAAGTACTTATTTTATGGAGTAATGGGGAAGAACATCATTTATTACCCCCATATGTACGTTAATCTTAAAAGTGCTCAAAGTGTTTTGATTTTCTTAATTCGAGTCATTAGATTAGTTTAATGTAAAGTATGTAAAGATTCAAGTGTAAGGGGAATGTTCATTCCCTATGATGTATTATTTTGGATGGTAGGGTAAGAGTGTATGCAAAAGAAAAAAAAAATCGAAAAAATCAAGAAAAAGAAAAAAAAAATAGAAAAAGAAAAAGGGAAAAAATATACGGACTACCATCTCGTTTCATTCTATGTTTATTTTATGTTTTTGTTATTTTTCATTTATTAGCTTAAGTCGAGTCTAGTCTTGGCTTAGCAACGCCATATTGTACATGTAATTAACTAAGATTGTTAACTCGCCACCAGTAAAACTTCCTTTATCCAACAAAACCGTGTATTTCATATCCCTACACCTAACGTTACAACCCTTTAAAAGACCTCTTTGATAGTTTATCCTAGGTGCTTACGCCATGTGGTGGAGGTTTGATCCTTTCCCAAGCTTATGGTAATCTATTTTGCTATGACATGTAATGAGAGATATCTTCCGTTTCCATATTGTAATTTATACTTTATTACACCCGAGAGATGTGAGTATCTAAACACTATTTGTGAGGTGCTAGTATATGACCTCCGTGCTTGTCTATTGGTCTTTAGTCGAACGATTATTTGTTGTAATTACTTTTATGTTAGTGTTAAATGACCCCTAACTTGTATTTTGAGTAGAATAAAAGCGCATTTACTTGAGGACAAGCAAATCTCAAGTGTAAGGGTATATGATGAGGCAAAAAATGAACCACTTTTAGGGGGTCATTTAAGCCGGAATTCGAATTTATTTGATCAAATATTGCCCTAAATCGTTCCTTTTGTGATTTTAGGTACTTTGGGAGAGAAATCTGGAAAAGGAAGCAATTCGGACGTTTTTGGAGCATAAGAGTGAAGAAAATGCTAAAGTCTTAATTTTCCATGCTGGGAACAGTATGTGACAGCGTAAAGAGTAATATCTTGACGGCGTCAAAAGCAAATTCCATGACGACCCAGTACAGATTTGACGGCGTCACAAGGAAGGGCGTCAAGAGGAAAATGCATGACGGCCTGGAAATGCATAACACATGACAGCGTCAGAAGTAGATCAAGGCAGTCCGAGAATTATTTTGGCGGCGAGGTGTCGGCGTCACCTATTTGGTCTTGACGCCGTCAGACCCTATTTCCTATATATAGTTTTCTAATTTTTACACATTAAGAGAGAGAAGTTTTGGAGAAACCCTAGTACGATTTTGGTGCGAATTTTATAGGTTTTTCAAGGGTTCCAACCCCTTGATACCTTTCATATGTAATTAAGATAAGTGTTCTTTTAATTCAATCAATATGTCTATGTGTTAGTTGTCTATATCTTGTTCTTGTCTTAATTCCATCATGCTAGGCTAGATCTATCTTGTGTTTGCTTGGATCTAATGAAACCTAGATGTTGATTATATGTTGATTACTTGTTTATAGTTTGTTTTGGATGAATGAATTTATATGTTAGGCTTAAGAAAACTGGCAGATCTCCAAATGGTAACATGCTTGAACGTCTTAGGAAACATGAACCTATTGCACTAAGGTCTTTATTGGTTGTATTTAATGCATGAGCCACTGTTTACAATCCCTATAGTTGTGCTGGGCATGGTGTAGGAGGAGATAAGAGCTCATAGAATTGGGGAGTTATGTGCGATACCCCATGAATGGTATTAAGGAATACGATCCGTTATCCATGCAACTATAACAAGTAATTAACGTGTAAAAGATGTCTAGGGAGTAGTGAAATCTAAGTAAACACATTTTCTCCACTTATTGCTCACAACCTTAGTATAATTTAGCTTATTTTCATTTTTAGTATTTTATTTTGATTGCATCTTAGTATTGGGTTAGTTGACTAGCAACTAATTCCGCCCAAATCCTTCAAACCCGAGATATTTACTTGCTTTCTAAAAAATATAAAAATACAAAAATAATCATCTCTCACCTTTAGAACTAGTATTTAGGTTTTCTAATCCTAGCGACACTATTCCTAGCTGAACGATCAATCCCCCGGTACTTGTCACTATACTATACAACAACGATCAGGTACACTGCCTGGTGGGGGTTGTAAGCTTCTCGAGATCCCTCGAGAGGTAAAGCCTGGTGCAATTCCCACGCATCAATGACTCGACCGAATCAATTAAAAACCGGTTTTCAAAACATTGGATTAATACGTTTTTACTGTGGCCTTATAAACTTTTCCCCGAAATTTAATCTTCCCCCTAAAATCTTTTCAATATATCCCACCCCAATTTTCCCCAAAAATTAAAATCACATTTCTTAGATCCCTCCATATGTTATTCACTTATTCCCTTAAATTTTCACTCATTCAGTCACACATATTCGATTCCCCCAAAATCAAAATCATATCCATCTTCACAAAATTAACAATATGGATCTCAAACACACACTTTTCAACCTACCACTGGTGCACCACTCTTCAACAGCCGCTCCTCCCTTATAACCGCTGCTACCGATCTCGTTCTATCGGCTTTTGTACATGGTGAGTCTTCTCCCTCTTCTATTTTTGCAGGTGTGTATGTAGATCTGTTTGTTGTGATGCGTATATAGGTGTTTGCTATGCATTTATTGTGCTATTTTGAAAGTTTATAGTAATCGATTGTTAGGATGCTATGTTAAATTTTTTTTTTGAACGGTTACTTTCTTTAAGGGAAAACCATGTCCAATTGAAACCCGATGGGGGGAAAACCTTCAACTTAAGCCGCCCGAAGGCACGACACTTAAATTGAAGTAAACCCTGCCTTCTCCAGATTCGAACCCTAGTGGGTTGAAACCTTCATTGAAGGACTTTGAAATCGTACCGACAGGGCAGTGGTCCACAAAGGAGGACTTCCCGGTTTGGTCACCCAAACCGGTACTACTCTCCACTAGGCACGCTTAACTGAATAAGACATGCCCAGTGGACCACAAGCCCATTGGTGGATGCTATGTTAAATGATAAGTTGTTTTGAAGGATGATGTAATTCTTATTAGTTTTTTTTATTACAACTTGATTTAAACTATTATATTTGGAGAATGTTTGTTAAAGCCAAAAAATTTAATAGAAGTTCCAATCTCTTTATATTTTATACGGAGTATGTTGATACTAGGCTTTCAAAGTCCTTCAATGAAGGTTTCAACCCACTAGGGTTCGAATCTGGAGAAGACAGGGTTTACTTCAAATTAAGTGTCGTGCCTTCGGGCGGCTTAAGTTGAAGGTTTTCCCCCCATCGGGTTTCATTGGTCAAGGATTTCTCCGAAAGAACCGTTCCAAAAAAAAATTTTATACGGAGTATGTCTTTTTGTAACTTTGTCTAATTGACAGTTAAGATCCGACATACTATTATATTAAGCTATTATTCAAACTTGATTCAAAAAGTGCACCGAGTGCATACTGAGGCGATAATTAGTGTGCCAGTTATCCTGGGCGTAGCGAACTGCATTGGATGCAGAGAGTTGTGTGCCACAAGGCACATTTTTTACGCCCAGTGTATAAGGTGCATGCTCCTGTTTTTCTATGGTTCTTTGCCTCAATTGACTAATAACCCTCATAAATAAATTAAAATGTGGAATATATTCAAAATACATGATTTGTCGGTACTTAAGTACAAAGATATAATTTAGTTTTTGAAGAATTTTGTAGCTAAAATTGAAGTCTGAGATGCCAGTGATACAACAAAGGTGTATGTTGTATGTTTTTGCTTTGCTTATACATCTTTTCATAGTGAAAAGTTAGTGCATGATTGCACAGAAGCCCAGTTTAATATTTCTCCAACCTGGTTGCAAGGGTAGTTCTCATTATCTACAAATTCACCCATTTATCTTCTGTGATAGTAATGACATGAACTTTGAACCCCTCATCCAGTTACCAGTTTTAGTAGCTAATCAAGAAACATTCACCTTATCTAGCGGACGGCCGAATGGCACATTGCACTTGGGAGTAGGGGTGAGCGCTGTTCCAGAACCACACGGAACCGACCCGGAACCGAAAGAACCGAGAACCGAAATTCCTATAATTTTGGAACCGAGAACGGCACCGAAAACATGTTTCGGTTCCGGGTCGGTTCTCAGTTCCGGTTCGGGTATTTCGGTTCTACCCGATTGGAACCGCAAATTTTTAAAAACCGCCCAAAATTCAATAGGTATATATTTATATTTAATTTTTAATATTTTGCTAAAATCTATTGATCATTTTTACTCATTTTTTGCTTTTGTCTTTCTATTTTTAGCTTGTCTGAAGAAACTTGTTTTTTTTATTTAAAGTTAATTTATAGACACGATCAAGTAAAACGTTCCGTAACAATCTATTTTACTTTTCTCTGTGTTATTAAAAGTCAAAACCCTCTAGTTTTTATCGAGTCAATATATTGTAAAGTGAGAGCATGCAACCTAATAAAGTACTCATCAAGATTGTTAATAAATCAACTGACTATATATATTCTTGCTAAATTTGTGCTAAATACTTCATGATGTGATGAGACCAGAAGGTTAACCTTGATAATACGAGGAGTAACAAATAGACTTTTTTCTAATAAATATCAAAAAAGTTTTTGGCAAATGATCTCTATATATTTATTGAGTCAAATGTCATAACTCATCAATATCACCCGAGCTAAGACTATCAACTATTCAACTGTAGATATGATGTTCTAGCATTTTGAAAAGCCATGCGGTTCTTGGGTTCCGGAACCGATACCTGTGGTTCTGAACCGAACTGAACCGAGAACCGCAATTCGCAATTTCTAAGAACCGAGAACTGGACCGCGGTTCTAAAATGCGGTTCGGGTTGGGTCGGTTCCGGGTTAGTTCTCGGTTCCAGTTCGGTTCTCGGTCCATTTGCTCACCCCTACTTAGGAGTATTTATAACAGTTAAGAGGGCATTTATCATAAAGTCATTAACTTTTTATGTGCTATCATTTTGTCATCTGTTCCACAGTATAGTTTATCTATGAATACACGAGTTACAGAAGTAAATTTCCTTATGTTCTTTATATGATTTGCTAGTTTTTAACATTTAATTGAAATTTCTTATCTAACAAAAGTAGCTGCTTTGTTTTTGTTTTGAACAGCAATATATTTATAAAAAATAATTGAAATCAGTTGCTTAGTTTTTTTCTTTGGAGTAGCTACATGGTGATAAAATGAGATGTGAGATTAAAAATGTGTTACTGTGCTAAGGGCTTAGCTGTAATTTCATAATAAAATGCATAAATATAATACCTTTTGTCTCTGTGTTTAGTCATAAGAGAACTATCCATCAATTTGAATATGATAGTTATTGCCCAGGTATTTCTCCACATTTCTATATTTGTTTCTTTATTAACGAAGTCGTGTTGTCACTCAACATATGCTTATTTAAAGTACATTGCTAGGTTTTCATTGGCAGCAGCTTTAGCAAATTTTCATTTGACTCGGTTTTTTCTATTAGGTTTGCAGACATTTCCTCGACGCAGTGGAGAAAAAACAATATGGTTAGTTCTGGGTTTGTCCAAATGGTAATAGAGAGTGTCATTACAGACATGCTCTCCCTCTAGGATACATTTTGAAGTCCCAAATGAAGGCTCTTTTAGAGGAAGAGGCTAGCAAGCTAGTTATTGAGGATGAGATTGAGGACCAGGTAATTATCTTTTGTGTATTATAGGTCTCTTATTTTTCTTTTTTCTTTTTAAAAAAAATCTTTGGGTTAATTGCACGGACAGTCAAACAACTCTAGTCTGATTTCTGTTTAAGCTAACTGTCTGTATATTAGTGAGAAAAAATCATTGAGGTTACAAAATATTGATTCAACCAGTGAACTTTCAAATAACTTGGTAAATCCCTTCAGCTTCCAAAACAAAGTAAGTTTAAAGTCATTTATAAAGGTTAAAATCATGATACACAAGATGATGTATTGGTAAGTTTGACCATATTAACCTTTTTTTGTTAACGTGGAGCTAAGCAAACCGGTTACTGGTTACCGATTACCTATTGACAAGGTTGGAGATTACTTCAAAGTGTTACTTCTTGAATGTTTTGAGGGTTTTCATGGGTTACAACAATTTAGAACCACATTTGTATCCTATTAACTGCTCCCGAAATCTACAAAGATCAGGTTCGTTACATATCTTTTTTACCTTTTCTGCTGCATAAATTCCATGATTTAGTCCCATCAAACTTGCGATGTTTTTTTCAAGATTAATGATTTGTTAACATGAATTCATTCTCGTACGTGTTTTGTTTAATTGTAGTCACATACAATTAAGCAAGCAGCAACGACGATCTCTCATACGTGAATTCATTTCTTAACTTGATTAAATTGAGTGTCTGTTCTAATAAAAAAAATGCAACCTGCAGCTTGTAACAAGGCTTGATGCTTCTGAGGCACTTCGACAACTTGTTGAAATTGCCAGGAACCCCTCAACGTCTTCTTCTGGTCTTCCTTCCGATAAAGATGATTCTGTTAGACAAACCAAAGACAAATAGGTTACTTCATAGTTCATACAGTTGTTCCTGTTGCTATTTCTAGTCAGCAATCTGGGGTCCTAACGTCCTTGTTTAATAGAACAGGTGGCTAACCATCGTGCTGGCAGCTGGGATGACGGCAATGCATTTGAATCTTTTGAAGCAGATAAAGAATTCCAAGATAAGGTATACCAAGTTGGTACAAAGTTAAGACTGCTCAGAGAGTAATACTGCTTGAAGTTAATACCGCTAGTGTATTAGTTACAACGATTAGTTATAAGTTAGTAATGTTGCTTCATATAGTTAGTAGTGCTTATATGATATGTATTAGTTGTTTATGGAAAAAATTATAGATACTTATAAAAGTATTATAAGCCGACTAGAACTCCTTGTTGTATAAAAGGAGGTCCTAAGGTGTAGACTTATATACGAATTTTATATTTGGTTGAGTAATATACATTTCAATTTTATTGTATTTGAATTTATTTTAATATATATTTGAATTTGTTTTGATATATATTGATTTATTAAATGTGACTAAAAGATGTATATAGTCACACTTATTAACATTTTTTGCCACGGTTTGTTTAATGCTTTGTATGACTAAATGTAACAAAAGGCCACACAAAAATAAAATTCATGTGGCAATTGGATGATCAATAGTCACACAAAACACACATTTCTTCAATTTTAACATCATATGGTCACACTTATTCACACTTTTGGCCACTTTATGATTTATTGTATGTGACTAAATACCCAAAAGAAAAATGCTTTGTGTGACTAAATGTAACAAAAAGCCACACAAAAAATAAATTCATGTGGCCATTGGATGATCAATAGTAACACAAAACACACATTTCTTCACTTTAAACACCATATGGTCACACTTATTCACACTTTTGGCCACTTTATGATTTATTGTATGTGACTAACTACTCAAAAGAAAAATGCTTTGTGTGACTAAATGTAACAAAAGGCCACACAAAAATAAAATTCATGTGGCTATTGGATGATCAATAGTCACACAAAACACACATTTGTTCACTTTAAACACCATATGGTCACACATATTCACACTTTTGGCCACTTTATGCTTAATTTTATGTGACTAAATACCCAAAAGTAACATGCTTTGTGTGACTAAATGTTGCAAAAGGCCACACAAACATACAATTCATGTGGCCATTGGATGATCAATAGTCACAAAAAACACACATTTCTTCACTTTAAATACCATATGGTCACACATATTCACACTTTTGACCACTTTATGCTTAATTGTATGTGACTAAATACCCAAAAGAAACATGCTTTGTGTGACTAAATGTTGCAAAAGGCCACACAAACATACAGTTCATGTGGCCACTGGATGATCAATAGTCACACAAAACACACATTCCTTCACTTTAAACATCATATGGACACACATATTCACACTTTTTGCCACTTTATGCTTAATTGTATGTGACTAAATACCCAAAAGTAACATGCTTTGTATGACTAAATGTTTCAAAAGGCCACACAAACATACAATTCATGTGGCCATTGGATGATCAATAGTCACACAAAACACACATTTCTTCACTTTAAACACCATATGGTCACACATATTCACACTTTTGGCCACTTTATGCTTAATTTTATGTGACTAAATACCCAAAAGTAACATGCTTTGTGTGACTAAATGTTGCAAAAGGCCACACAAACATACAATTCATGTGGCCATTGGATGATCAATAGTCACACAAAACACACATTTGATATGGTCACACATATTCACACATTTGGCCACTTTATGCTTAATTGTGTGTGACTAAATACACAAAAGTAACATGCATTGTGTGACTAAATGTTGCAAAAGGCCACACAAACATACAATTTATGTGGCCATTGGATGATCAATAGTCACACAAAACACACATTTGTTCACTTTAAACACCATATGGTCACACATATTCACACTTTTGGCCACTTTATGCTTAATTGTATGTGACTAAATACCCAAAAGTAACATGCATTGTGTGACTAAATGTTGCAAAAGGCCACACAAACATACAATTCATGTGGCCATTGGATGATCAATAGTCACACAAAACACACATTTCTTCACTTTAAACACCATATGGTCACACATATTCACACTTTTGGCCACTTTATGCTTAATTTTATGTGACTAAATACCCAAAAGTAACATGCTTTGTGTGACTAAATGTTGCAAAAGGCCACACAAACATACAATTCATGAGGCCATGGGATGATCAATAGTCACACAAAACACACATTTGTTCACTTTAAACACCATATGGTCACACATATTCACACTTTTGGCCACTTTATGCTTAATTGTGTGTGACTAAATACGCAAAAGTAACATGCATTGTGTGACTAAATGTTGCAAAAGGCCACACAAACATACAATTTATGTGGCCATTGGATTATCAATAGTCACACAAAACACACATTTGTTCACTTTAAACACCATATGGTCACACATATTCACACTTTTGGCTACTTTATGCTTAATTGTATGTGACTAAATACCCAAAAGTAACATGCTTTGTGTGGCTAAATGTTGCAAAAGGCCACACAAACATACAATTCATGTGGCCATTGGATGATCAATAGTCACACAAAACACACATTTCTTCACTTTAAACACCATATGGTCACACATATTCACACTTTTGCCCACTTTATGCTTAATTTTATGTGACTAAATACTCAAAAGTAACATGCTTTGTGTGACTAAATGTTGCAAAAGGCCACACAAACATACAATTGATGTGGCCATTGGATGATCAATAGTCACATAAAACACACATTTCTTCAATTTAAACACCATATGGTCACACATATTCACACTTTTGGCCACTTTATGCTTAATTGTATGTGACTAAATATATAAAAATAAAATGTTATGTGTGACTATACAGTGTTTATGGTCACTAATATTGCTTAATCCAACGAAATTTGTACCCAATTAGTCATACATATTTAGGTTGTGGTTACTGTTTTGTAATCAAGACTAAAAATAACTCGAACATGTGATCATAGGTACCCTATGGTCACGCGACCTTTAGTCACACACACTCGAAAAATCGTGTGTGACTATATGTATTTCGTCACACATATTGGGTGTAGCCAAATCCAGTTTTTGTTCTAGTGTACTTTTGGAGCTTCATTGGGTATCTTTTCTGCATCAATATGAGTTTCAACATCTGCTTCAGCTTCCTTAGGTTTCTCTGGAGTAACAACATCTTCTTGTATATCTTGATCTTTCTGTAAGGGTAAGAAAGTAGGACCATCCTTCAATTTCTCAATCAAAACAATGTCTTCTTGTGGTTTGATAGTGTCAACACTAGCAATAACAGGTACATAATTCATTGTCTTGGTCAGGATATCAACATTAAACATCCATTCATGTCCTTTTCCTTCAGCATTAGATGTGTTCTCACTAAACTTGATATGCAAATTTTCCTCCACCTGTTTGGTTCTCTTGTTATATACCCTGAAAGCTTTACTATGTACAGAGTAACCAACCAAATTACCTTCATCAGCTTTCTCTTCATACTTGCCTAACTGATCCTTTGTATTCAAAATAGTGACAGGACATCCAAATGGCTTGAGAAAATCAATCAATGGTTTCTTCCCATGAAAAAGCTCATATGGAGTTTTGTTGTGAGGCTTCACTACCTTACTCCTGTTTTGCACAAAACATGCAGTGTTTACAGCTTCAGCCCAAAAAGGTATAGGTAGTTTAGAATCAGATAACATTGTTCTTGCAGCCTCAGTAAGTGTCCTATTTCTTCTCTCTGCAACACCATTCTGTTGTGGAGTTCTTGCAACACTGTATTGGCTTAAAATTCCTTTTCCCACACAGAATTGATTTATCACACTATTCTTGAACTCAGTACCATTGTCACATCTGATAATTTTAACTCTGTGGTTGTGCAGGTTTTCAACTCTTGTAATGAATTCCTTAAGTATCTCTGGGGTTTCATCTTTAGTGGCTAAGAAGAACACCCAAGTAAACCTGCTGAAGTCATCTGTGACAACTAGGCAATATGACTTCTTGTTCAAACTTTTCACAAAAACAGGCCCAAATAAATCCATGTGAAGTAAGTGCAAGGGCTCTGTATTTGTGTTCACTGTCTTAGACTTGAATGAAACTCTGTGTTGTTTACCCTTTTGACAGGCAACACAAGTCTCATAATTTTCAAACAACTTTGTGGGCATGCCTCTCACAAGATTTCCTTTCACCAACTTGTTCATTGTCTTGTAGTTTAGGTGCCCAAGTCTTCTATGCCATAATTTGGACTCATCAACAGTGGCTTTTGCAATCAAACAAGTTAAAGCTCTTTTGGGAACAATGTTCTTAATATGGTCACTGTATATATTTTCATTTCTAGGGACCTTCAATAGCACAAAATTTTCATTTGGAAACTGAAAAATCAGGAGAAAGGATCATACATTCAGTGTCTGTAAAAAGAACAAAATTCCTTTTGTCACACATTTGTGAAACACTAAAGAGGTTAAACTTAAGCCCTTTCACAAGAAACACCTTCTCAAAGTCCAAATTCCCTGTTCTTAAAGTGCCTCTTCCAACAATCTTTCCACCTTTTGGATCATTCCCAAAAGCAACATAACCACCTTCAAAAGCCTCAAAGTCTTCAAGCTGAGACTCATCCCCTGTCATATGTCCAGAGCATCCACTATCAACTATAACCATATCTTTAAGATCATCCAGTAGATTACCCTGCACATGAAAATAGAGAAATTAGTTTCTCTTGGGGACCCAAGCCATTACTGACTTGGATCTTCCTTGTGCATCAACATAGTTAAATTTCTTTAAATCACTTGATGCATTGCTGTTTTTGGAAACATTGTTTGTAACAGTTGATTTTGGTTTCCAAACCCAACAAGCTGAGGCCTTAACAGCATAAAAATGATTTCCAACAACTGTATTTGATAAAATTTTTGGCCCAGAAGTAGAAGGTTTTGTACTAGCAACAGATTGCTTACTAGCAGCAGAATGCTTACTAGCAGCAGAGTGCTTACTAGCAGTAGAGCCAGCAACAGAACCAGTTGTGGTTTTAAAAGCACCGTTTGATTTAGCAGCATAAATGGATCTAGTTGCACCAGATCTTAACAACACAGCCCTAGGAATCATGTTTCTATTAGGATGAGGGTGAGTATTCTGATTAACATATTTGTGATTCACCCTAGAATATTGATTCCAAACAGGTTTCTTGTGGTCAGGACAACTATTAATCAAATGTTCAAAGCTACCACACTTATAACAAGCCTTTTTCTTTAATTGAAACTCACTACATAATTTGTTGGAAACTAGGTTATTAAAGTTTCTCTGATTTCCTCTAGACTTATTATTGAAACCATTCATTCTTTCTCTAGAAATCTCATTATATTCAACCATTTTCCTAGAGATGCCCTTACCTAACACTGGTCTCACAAACTTTACTTGTTCAATTTTATGTTCAACTTTGGTAGGAATTTCTTCCTTTTCTACACTTTGTTCTATTTCAACTTGTTCTTATTCCTCATCACTATCTGAGTACCAATCTTCAATAATGGGAGCATCAGGAAATTTTCTACCCTCTACCTTAGGTGTTTCTAAGACACTTGTACTAGACTCACCTATTGGTTTTTCAATGTTCAGCTCACTAATGAAGGACAATTCTTTTCTTGGTGGAGCATAGGCACTCTTAGCAGGAGGAGCAACCTCATTGTAACCTATTCCACTTCCTTTCCTCATTATGGTACTCTCAATAGATTTATTAACCAAATCAGAAGCATATTGTTGTTTATTCACTCTTACTATATGTTTTTCTTTTTCAGCAAGAGCTGCATCCCTATCTCTTTCTGCTTCTTCTCGTTTATTTTTAAGAAACTCAATTTCACTGTTTTTCTTAAAAATTTCAACATCTTGTTGGTTAATTCTATCTACATATTCTAGCTCACACTCTTTTAAGTACTCAAGTCTTCTTTCAACATTTTGAATACCTACTTTGTAACCTAGGTTATCAAATTTTAGGTTTTCAACTTCTCTAATTAGACTCTCATTCCTAGACTTAAGTTCTTCTACAGTGTCAACACAAGACTTAAAAGAACACATAGATAAATCAGAATCATTAGATACCTCAGATTCAGATCTAGAAGATGATGATGCATAGGCCATCAGTGCAAAGTTATGCACTTTAGGTTTGACTTGAGCCACCAAGGAATAGTTTGGTTCTTCATCAGCCAAATCACTCCAATCATACTCTCCCAATCCATCACAAGATACCAATGCAGTAGTGGTATTCTTTTCTTCATTCTTCTTTGATGCTTCAACATTTTTCTTTGGAGCTCTACACTCTCTGGCAAAGTGACACTTCCTGTTGCAGTTGTAGCACTCTATCTTTGACTTATCAAAGCCAACATTCTCTTTAGGCATGTACTTGATTTCTCTTCCAGTTCTCTTCAAGAATTTTCTTGCCCTTAAGGTCAACATGGCAATTTGCCATTTAAGATCCATCTCTTCAAGATCATCAGGATCAAGGTGATCCAAATCTTGATTAATAGCCTGTGACCTTACACTTGTAGTTAGATCAGCCAAGAATGCACACAAAGCAATATCACTGGTGGAATTATTATCATTAGAACTAGCAGCAGATCCATCAGCAGTAGATACTCCATAAGAAGTAGAGTGAGATTCTTTAGACGCCTTTGACTTTGAAGATACAAAGGCAAGATTTTGTGTACCAGAAGATGAAGTAGATGAAGAAGTCAACTCTGGTTCATACACTCTTAAGTTGTTATAGAGACTTTCCAACTTCATATTTTCAAATTCAGGCTTATTCCTCCAAACAACAGTGTGCATACTCCATTCAGGTGCAAGACTTCTAAGGAACTTGAGGTTTACATCTTCTTGTGGAACCACATAGCCAACAAGCTTTAAATGACTGACAAGTTGATTGAGCCTGTTGTAAGTGCCATTAATCTTCTCTCCACTTTCAGCAGTAAAGTTCTCAAATTGATGCTTCAACATGTTTTTCCTTGACTTCTTTGTATCATCATTCCCTCCAAACCTGAATTCAACAGCATCCATCAAGTCTTTTGCAGTCTCACAGCTATCAAAGTCCAACTGAAATTCATTAGGTATTCCCATTAAAAGAATACTGTGTGCCTTGATCTCTATCTTCCTCACTGAGTTCTCTTCAGCAGACTTGATTGGTATCTCTTTACCATCAGGACCCTTCTTTGGTAAAGAGTCACCATTGATAATCACATTCCACATGTTAAAGTCAATCATGCGAATGTACTGTCTGATTCTCATCTTCCACAGCTCATATTCTCCAGGGTTGAGCATGGGAACTTTTGAAGCAGTCACCATATGTGTGTCATCACCCATCTTTAGCAGTTGATTAGGAACAACAAATTTGCAAGGAACAGTTTCTTCTTGATCATAACTTCTAGATCACAAGCTCTGATACCACTTGTTGATCCCAGTTGAGCAAACGATCTTATATAGAAGTTGACTTGTATTAAACACTTAAGCTAGAATGCGGAATATAAAAGCTTAACTTAAGAAGAACAATTTAACTATCAACACTTCAATATTATTAATACGAGCACTCGACAATGCTAGGGTTTTACAACCTTGAAGTGTAAATGAAAACTAAACAATACATACTAAATCTAACCCTAGGATCCTCCTTTTATAGGCCAAGGAGTCCTACTAGGTTTACAATAACTTTCTATGCAAGATAAGAATATTCTAGACGTATATTATATACACACAATCTATTCTATAATTATCTACTTCGAATACATGCTTATCACTTTAGCAGTAGATTCCTCTAGTAGCATTTTCCCTTAGCAGCACTTTGACATCAGCAGCAGAATCATTTACCTTAGCAGCAGTTTCATCACAGCAGCAGTTTCACTCAGCAGCAGAATCCAAAACCCAACAAATAATCTGGTCCTAGCAGTAGTATAAGGTCCCTAGTAAGGCTAGGAGTCGAGAAAACTAAGCCTAGAACCCTTGTCGAAGTAGAAACTAGTCGAGAAAACCCTAAACGCCCCTAGTACTCTCGTTAAGCCCACTTTAGATCACGTAAGATTCTAAACTAGTTCTATAAGCTTTACTTCTATCCTAGGATAGTTATTAGATGCCTTAGATCCCATAGGAACCCTTGCCTAAGCCTTGATCCTTAAAAATTGCACGTTTTCATTTACAAACCCTAATTTTACATTTTCGTGATACTTTTCTTATAAGCTCTTATCATAAACTATAAGCTGGTCTAGATTACTTAATAAGCCTATAGTAATAAGTCATAAGCTTAGAAACCCTTTTGTTTCATAAAAATATAGTTTGCATGGTTTTAGGACTAGTTTTGCAAAGTTTTCCATGCATAGGGGTATATATCGTAACATCTGAAACTATTAGGTATAAGGGCTATTTTTGCCATTTCTTGGAAGTTATAAGTGTAAGGACCTATTATCTGAAGTCTTAGAGTCTAGGGATAAGTATATATATAATTATTAACATAAAGGACTAATTTCGTAAAAGTTTATAACTTAAGGTTATATAGTGTCAACTTATAAACTTAAAGGTTTAAATAAAGTTGTTAATACAAATAATGTCAAAAACGTCATTTGCATTAATCGGTCTCTACTAGTTTTGATAATCATAAAATACAAACACACGTTACATAAAACTACGACTAGTAAGTTTTTAATCGGGAAAACTCGTTTTCGTGATCAACATCAATTAAGGTATGTATAAACTTCTACCAACTTGTGTATGTGATCAAAGGAGTTAAAATCTTTACATTTTCATGTCACAAAACATTTTTACAAAAGTATTTTTGTATAATTTAAAGAAATGTTTTATTAAGAAAATGTTTTCAGAATTCAAAATCATAACAGCCATATTTCCTGCTCAAAACCGACAACAAAACTTCACCAGATAGTTTTTCACCACGTCAGGACAAAACAGGGAGCGTCTGTTTGGACGGTCCCTTAAATAGGGCGGCGGTCCCTTATCGATAAGGGACCGTCTGGCATTTAAAGGACCGTCGCTTCTCTCTTGACGCCTATAAATACAGAACTGTTTTCCTTCAGAAAACATCACCTCTTATGCACCAAAACCTTCTGTATTTCGAAATTCTTTCCAAAACATACTCTTTGATCATATTATCAAGTTCTAGTTGTTTACAAGTGATCACACTCATCTTTCCTCTAAGTGCAAGAGAAGAACATTCGTTGTAATCAGGAAACGAAGTGTTGAAGAAGAGTTTTGCTCATCTCATCTTATTGTTGCGGATCTATCATTACTTTCATTCATTGTTTCGTGTATGTAATAGGACTTGTGTGCAAGTCTTATATTGTGTATTTTGATGTATCGTGCCATTGTGTTGGTACGAGGTGTGAAGCCACGTGGGCTTTGGTAGATTGGTTCTAGCTAGGATTAGGACTCGAAATTCCGCTTAGTGTCATTAAACTTGGGGTAAGCTTGTGTAAGGTTTGTTCCGCCATAAGGGAGCATGTTGATATAGTGTTTGTGAAACTCTTGAGTATGAGACTCGAGGAGTAGAGTAGGGACGAAGGAGTGAGCTTCGTGGCCGTACCACTATAAATCTTCGTGTGCCATGTCACAACTCGTAATTTCAGGTCCTTTTTCAAACGTCGAAATTTCATTATTCAACTCAGAAGTTACTATTCATCCATTACTATTCATCATTACTATTCACTGATCACTATTCATCATTTTACTATTCATCGTTTTCAAAGTTAGTTTGAGATTCTGAGAAGCGTTCAAAAATTTTACTATTCATATGACACTATTCATTCCCGGAAGGAAATCACTATTCACGATTGTCGTTCATCATTTTGTAAATTCAGTTTACGGGTATTCAAATTCGCGTAACCAGTTAGGTTTAGCTGCGAATTTATGCATCATCAGTAGGGACACGTCATATAGACTGGAGTAGTCTACATATTATCAGTAACGTCATCAACACTTTAGATCATGCACGGATAGGCATTATTTCCATTTACGTATGCTTAATTTGTAATTAACGTTACCACTCAGTTTTTACTACTAAAGTATACCCAATACTCCCGATTACGATCCTAATATATTTTTCATACTTATTATAATAATATAAAATTTATATTATTAATTTACCCGGTGTTTTGAAACCATTTTCTATATTTTCTAGTAAAACGCCTAAAATTACGTCGGATCACGATATTTCAACACGACAAATATTTTAACACCCAATTCTCATCAGGAATGTAAATTTATAATTTTTACAACATTATCACATTTTATTTGGTACCGTTAAACTTTATTTCTAGCAAACTCGGTACCCGGTATCTCCTAAAACTCAAAATATCTAACCTAAATATTACAAAAGTCTTGCAAATCTTTTCCTTATATTTAATTTCCCCTAAAGTGTGGATCTTGCCCCCTAGGTTCATATTATATTGATTTCAAAGACTAAAAAGTCTACTCCAAGACTTTATAACAAGTATACTTTCATTTACACCAAATCAACTAGCGACAAAAGCTCTCTTCCTTTCTTTTTTCTTCATTTGGATCAGCCACAAGAATAACACCAAGAAGAATCCATAGTTTTGCAAGAATCAAGTGTCTAAACAAGTATTAGTGTTAATCTAGTTAAGGTTTTGAAATAAAAACCTCAAGATTATTAAGTTTTCTTGCTCAAAACTCATCAAATCTTCAAGTAAGCTTCAAGAACACTTTTTGATCTTTTCATACTTCCATTTACTTTATATGTTTATGTATTTTCAAGATATACTAGTTGGTAATGCAACTTACTTATGTTTTAGATACCACTTTGCACATAAACTATCTTTAACACTAGATCTATAAATTTCACTAGTAATCTCATGAGATCCACCAAGGTTGTTGATGTTTAGGACCCCATGACACCCTAAGAAGGTGTATAGTAGATTAAGGGTTGTATTGAAGTTGATTGGAAGGTTTTTGTACAAGTTAGTAACTAGGAAACCAAGTTTTGAACAATATAAATACCTACTGTCCCTATTTTAAAAACATGGTAAACTCAGTAGCTTGGGGTTACTTTTGAGTCAAATATTTAGAAAATACATTCCAAGACGAAATTATGGCCGAAAGTTTGGATAAAAACTAGTTTATAACGAAGGAGATATGATTTTTGCAAGTTTAACGACGAAAACTATTTTCTGAAAATGTACTTGCTGTTGGACGAATTTTGTAGGACCCTTGGAAACAATATCTAACACAAGTTTATTAAAGATTAAAGAAGATAAAGAAGAGATAAGTAGAGAGAGATGGTAACTTCTAGAGAGAGAAAGGAAGATGTATTAGATTAGAGAGAGAAAGAAGGAAATACACACATAGAAAACCCTAGAAGCAACACCTCCAAATGAGAGCATTTGGAGGTATTTATAGGTGAGATAAGAAGATGGGCCGGGCTTGGGCTTTTGTAATAAACTAGACATAACCTTCTACAATATTAGATTAAACCAAGCCCGTTTACCCTTAACTAAACTACAAGACTATTACACTATAGTTACAAGACTCAATAACTTAATAAATGATCGTCACTTCTATTTCTAACAAATTTCGACGGACAAAAAGAGGCGTTAGACGTAATCTATAGGAGCCGAACTACTGAAAATATATTAGTATATATTAATACGATTCCGGGGATATAAAGAACGTAGAAAACGTGCTTATAACGACCAAGATATACATGTTTGAAACCCGACAAAACTTATAATAAATTGACAACTTTCGGTAATAAAAGTTGCTAAGTGTTGAAAACTATATTTTCAAGTAACAACATTGAAAGCCATATTTCTTAACCGCCGAGACCCGTATGGTCAAAAGTTAAATGACATGACTTCTAGACATTGTTGTAAGGTTTTCGAAAACGCCGAGCTTGACCATTAACACTTAACGTAAAATATTTTGCGACTAGTTTTGCGAGACCCTTTTGGTCATATTTTCAAGTTATGAAAAGTGTCATTTTACGACGAAAATACTATATTTACCGATAAAACACCAAACCAGGATCGTGGAGTACCGTTTTAACGTATTTACATGGAAAGTGGTTATTAACTTAACGAGACGTCAAAAATGTATTTTTCGACGATAAACGTTATTTTCAAATTTCACGAGTGGTATCGATAACATACGTAATTGCATGTGTAGCATCATTTCATTTCTTACATTAGAGACTATTATTCATATTAGGTTGCGGTTAGAGATCGTGCCTCATTCAATATATCTACTTTTGTCATCATAGCTATCGCACCAGGTGAGTCATAGCCCCTACTTTTTCAATTGTTTTGGTAAACTCTTTGGGGAAGAATACATGCTCGTTTTACTGAAACGCATTACTCGCTTTACATGGTTGATTATTCAAATATTTTCAGCTTTACCTAAATAGATGTTTGATCACCTGCATTTCATTGGTATGTTTGATTACCTGTATTTCTTTGGTATGTTTGATTAACTGTATTTATTTGGTATGTTTGATTACCTGCATTTCATGGGATTTGTCATCCTTGTTTATATTACCTCATGGTCACCAATTGTTCATATATGTCAAATGTAGTATTGTGGTTTCCCCACTTGGCTGTGATGTCAAACGTATTGTGGTTTCCCCACTTGGCTGTGATGTCAAACGTAATACTGCTGTTTTCCTACTTGACTGATTTATCATATGACCTCATTGTAATATTGTGGTTTCCCCACTTGGCTGTGATGTCAAACGTAATATTGTGGTTTCCCCACTTGGCTGTGATGTCAAACGTATTATGGTTTCCCCACTTGGCTGTGATGTCAAACGTAATATTGTGGTTTCCCCACTTGACTGTGATGTCAAACGTAATATTGTTGTTTCCCTACTAGACTTATTTACATGACCTCTTTGTCATAGTTGTTTACCTGGCGACATTGTCAGACTTATTTTATATGACCTCATTATCATTATTGTTTACCTGGCGACATTGTCAGCTTTGTCAAAAATTGCTTATATGGCCTCATTGTAAAAATTATTTATATAGCAGTTTTGCTATATTTATCTTTGAATCTAGATACAAGTATTACTTTTGTTCACGTAAACCAAATCATATTTGGCAGTGGGTCGTAAACACACAGGTTACAAGTCTCTTATGGCGGGACTTGTAACTGAGTGGATTTACGATGCCTTTTCTGGGAAATCTTCATTCATATGCATGACATTCTTTTTCACAAGACTCTATGAACTCACCAACCTAGTGTTGACACTTTAGCATGTATTTTCAGGTATTAAGCAATGGCACGCTACTGGAGGTTTTGGCATGGCATGGCATGGTCATAGAAGACTCTGATATTCATTTGGGGACCGTTTTAAACTATTTTAAGGGCCTACTTCCGCACTACTTTTAACAATGTAAATTCAACATTTTTTATTAAACTATTTTATTCTAAATGATTGAAGTGAAAACTACTTTTGTACTTGTGTTGAGATACCAATTGAGTTACACCCTAGCTACATGTATGCTTCCGCTGGACCCAATTTTGGGGGTGTGACAGATTGGCATCAGAGCTTTGGCTATAGCGAACTAAGTGTTTTTAAAACCTAGACTATAGCTACTTTCATGAAAACTTAACCCTATGACTGTCACGTGCCTGCCTGCTAAGCTGAAGCCTCACTTGTGGTTTGTTGCTGACGTAGGTGATGAGATTTGTGTCTCATTATTTGGTATATTATATTCATTTATTATAGTTGATTACTATAATTGTCTTTCATATAAGCATGTTCACGTATCATATATGTCACTGCGTTATGTTTCTCCTTGCATAGTTTTATCATTTGACCTCGAGTTTGGTCACCTGCTTTAGTCTTTCAGAACATCTTGGTATTTGTGAAGGACATAGTCTTAGTATGATTGAGCTGAGTATTTCAAAATTCATGGAACCTCGGTGGAATATAGACTGGTCATCTATATTCAACCCGGGATAGTGAGATATAGGCTGACCACCTATGGCTGACTCAGAGATGAATTTTGCAACACTGAGAATAGTTATAATAAAATTTTGTCTGGAATAAATTCTCAACTCATTTTCCAAATGTTTCATTTTACATCACAGTATTCACTTTCATCACAATCTCATTATGTCGCAGCTGTCACAGTCTTTTCCCTTCTCACCATCATTATCATTTCTTTTCCCCATGAAATATATATATAAGAAATTAGCTAACACTCTTTAGATTCCTATGTCACTCATCACCCACTACTCCCAATATTGATAAGTGGATATTATCAATGACCTCCCTAGGAAAGACTTTCCATACCATCTATAAGGAGGATCACTCGGTACATTAAGACCATTCAAAACTTAACAAAAATCTCAGGATATCACAAAACCATTCGAACCACTATCACTGGCCTAATCACCAAAAATTCTACCATCTAGAAAGTATTGGCTTGACTGAATTACATGATTAGTTTCGATACGAGTGCTCACTAAGCAACCCCATAGAGATAAATCCAACCTCTTAACCGAGACTATAGATTGAACATGTCCTCACCAATAGACTTTATTCAACCCTGTTAGACACATATGCATTTGTGCAGACATACATACCTGGCTATTTTATCCTCTTAATACTTTCACTTTTAAATGGATTTTTCTCCAAACTACAATTATACCAGACTTATAGCTTGTAAGAAATACTTTTCTGAGGCACTTATTTTGACAAGCAAATTCCTTTTGGTTAATCTTTTACAGAACTATTGAATGTTAGGAAATTTTAAACATCGATCTTTGGTAAACCATATTATCCACCTTATGTTGAAAACTGTCCTATCTTGCATAACTACTAAATTTTGAAACATCAAGAAAAATGTTACTTAAAAAGCCGTTTGCTTAAAGTTGTAAATTTATTTATTCAGGGAAGGTTTATGAACAAAACACACCATCTCAAAACAAACTTTGAAAAATCAATCACTATATTACATCACTTATACATTTAGGATTTTGTGATTTGATGACATAGAACTTGGGGAAAATCTTAGTAATGGAGACTAAGCATCGTAGGTGGAGAAAGACTCAATTCATGACATCCTGCGGAGGATCACAACATCATTCTAATCTATTCTTTCCAATAACACCCTTTAACGGACTTAACCTTGTAAGTCTTTCAAACAAGATTCATGGTACCCATTTCAGTTATTCCTAATAGAGAAATTTGATTCACCTCAAACTCCTAGCGATTTTATTAAGATTCCTTTGGAACCACATCACTTATCATCTGCAGACCAATGGTCAGGATTAGAGAATGATACAAACATAGGGAGATATGCCCAAATCGGGTGTGATTGATTCTTGAAATGGTTGGGCTGACCATTTGCTATAAATTGGATTCACTTACAACAATAGATATCACGCGATCCCAAGGACAACGTCATTGAGACACAATTCACAAACATGAAGAGATAAACCCAGGAAACATTGGACCATTCAATATTTCAGACAGAATGAGCCTAGTGGCTTACAGACTTGAGCTCCCATTAGAGCTCAGTAGTTTACACGATAAGTATCATCATCTTTTCACCAATACCACTCTAGAGACCAACACAAACTGAACTTCGGGACGAAGTTCCTGTTAGAGGGGAAGACTGTCACAACTCATAATTTCAGGTCCTTTTTCAAACATCGAAATTTCATTATTCAAATCAAAAGTTACTATTCATCCGTTACTATTCATCATTTACTATTCACCGATCACTATTCATTGTTTTCGAAGTTAGTTTGAGATTCCGAGAAGCGTTAGAAAATTTTACTATTCATATAACACTATTCATTCCCGGAAGGAAATCACTATTCACAATGTCGTTCATCATTTCGTCAATCCAGTTTAATGGTATTCAAATTCGCGTAACCAGTTAGGTTTAGCTGCAAATTTATGCATCATCAGTAGGGACACGTCATATAGACTGGAGTAGTCTACATATTATCAGTAACGTCATCAACACTTTAGATCATGCACAGATAGGCATTATTTCCATTTACGTATGCTTAATTTGTAATTAACGTTACCACTTAGTTTTTACTACTAAAGTATACCCAATACTCCCGATTACGATCCTAATATATTTTTCATACTTATTATAATAATATAAAATTTATATTATTAATTTACCCGGTGTTTTGAAACCATTTGCTATATTTTCTATTAAAACGCCTAAAATTACGTCGGATCACGATATTTCAACACGACAAATATTTTAACACCCAATTCTCATCAGGAATGTAAATTTATAATTTTTACAACGTTATCACATTTTATTTGGTACCGTTAAACTTTATTTCTAGCAAACTTGGTACCCGGTATCTCCTAAAACTCAAAATATCTAACCTAAATATTACAAAAGTCTTGCAAATCTTTTCCATATATTTAATTTCCCCTAAAGTGTGGATCTTGCCCCTAGGTTCATATTATATTGATTTCAAAGACTAAAAAGTCTACTCCAAGACTTTATAACAAGTATACTTTCATTTATATAACACCCCGTAAAATTTTCCTACGATTAACACGTTACCATAACATAGATTAACCATTTTTACGGAGAACAATTTTTTTTTATTATGCATGACTTATTATGTGAACCACTACGACATTGTGATTTATCTTTTGCTTAGAAACGTTGCTTGCACACAAACCTAGATAGTCTAATTATCGCGAATATATATTTTTAAACGTTTATATTTTTATAATATACGTTTCGTATATTTAAGGTACAATATTTATATATTCCCGGAGCCTACGAAAATTCCCGAGATCACTCACTAATATTATTTGATCGTAACCCGACTCTCAAAACACACCAGGTGGGCCCCGTTGACCAATTGGGCCACTTAATCCACTTAACAAACCAACCGGACCCTTTTATTTTTTTCTTCTTTTCCTGATGGGCCGACTGAACAAGCCCAGCCCACCTCCTTATATATATATATTTTTTTTGTTTTCTTTATTTGTCCTGGTCGCGAACAGCCACAAACGCCCTCGTTTACTTACGAATTCGACACACAACCCTATCAAGTTTTTACACATCTCGATTCACAACCTAACAAATATTCACGAATGATAAATTTTATACAAGATCTCAATCGTTTACCACTTCAAATTTGATCAAAGTAAAACCTCCAATTCATGTGACCGAAAATGACAAAATCATGTACAAACATTCCTAGACACCACCCCATTTACCCAATCACTTCTAAACTAACATGGATACACTGTAGGATTTCAGGGATGCATAGTAAACATTCCTTTTGTTGCCAAGTCTCGATTGGACAAAGATTGAGGTGCCACCCCATGCAAACGAGCCAACACAAGCGTTTGTAAACTCCTTGTACTTATCTTCACTCTCAAAACTCACTATATAAACATCCCATGCATCCCAGTTCAACACACACCCTCAAACATACCATAATAAAATTTACGTGAAGTTATATCGTCGAGTTTGGGACAAGAAGTTGGCGAGGAGTACGAAGTGCACAAGTGATCCAAGGAGGAACCAAGTTTGCTCGTTGTGAACCTTACTAGGAGCGAACCATCGTACCATTGATCCCACGTACCCATTTCGAACCATACGTTACGAGAACTCCACCCCAAGTGGTGAGGTGAGACGCGGAGTCCCCTTTGTTATATTTTCATTTCGTTATTTTGGTTTTTACACATTTACTTTGCCTAATTTCCTCGTAAAAATATAAACGTAACATATATATGTTTTTCCTTCTCTTCATTTTTGAACACGCTAAAAACCGAGTATGATAATATTTTTGAGCTAATAATAACGTATACATACATTATATCACACGTTCCATGTATACCTTGACCCATTCGAATAAGCACAAACACTTAGAATATTTCTAAGTATTGAAACTGTTTTCAAAATGAAAGTTTGCTCGATCACTTTGGTCTTGTAAATAAATATTACAATACATAACCTATATGTTTTATTGTTCGACCTCACTTTTACCTTGGTGAACAATTGAGGGACACTTTTCATTCGACCTAACAAGCTCATTTGAACCAATTACTCGACCTTTTTTTTAAACCTGCCTAATGCAGTTTTCGTATAAAACTAAATTAGCCAAGTGGGCTTATTAGCCCGTTAAGCTAATTTTAAGCTTATGTGATAAGCTGGTCACACAAGCTTGTTTGCAACATTTTTGTACTATAAAAATGAGTCCAAACTCAGGCCCAAAAGTTTCGTAAGCCCAATGGATCTCAAATTATTAACGGGCCTTGTAATAGTCTCGTTAAGGCCCATTTATCAAAATAAGCACTTTATAAGCTAATAAGCAGTTGAATTAAGTTACTTTGAGTATTCTAAGCTTATTGAGAAAGTATAAAAGCTAATTTCCAAGTTTGGTGAAATTTGGACTAACTTTGCAAAATTTCTTAAACCGAGGACTAAAAGTGTAAAAACTACGAACTTGGGGTATAAACTGTCAAAACAGATTTTTATAAGTTAGAAACTGTTAAAAATGATATTTGGAGTTGAAAAATGTAAATGTTGATGCTTTTGGACCTAAAATGTAAATTATATATGTTTTGGACTAACGGTGAAAAATATATATCGTTAGGATTAAAAAGGTAAATTTTGGAAACTTAAAGGAATTTTCTGTAAATATTATTTTACAAAAATAATATTAACCTTTTACATATTTAAATATATAATATAAACATAAACTTATATATACGTCATAATTAAAGATTAAACGATATAACGATACGTTATTTATTTCTTTTAAACGATACATTTATTTTATTTCCGTTATAAAAACTAATTTTATATCCATCATCAATCATTTTATTTACATATAACTTTATTTTCAAACATTTGAACAAACACGAGATTCGTTTATAATTAAATAACTAACATTCGCGATAAAACCAGATTTAGACTATCAACTGAAACTTGCATTATCTTTTAGGTTGTGTTGTGTGAAGCCGTTTCCTTGCTTTGTTGAGACTACGATACCACTGTACTACTAAGGTGATTTCATAGCCCACTCTTTAACTATTTTCCCGTGGGGGAGATACATGCTTAAAACTCGAACACAAGTCTTTTATACCGGGTATTGAAATACCGTCAGGCCAATGTTATTTGCTTAAGTTACTATTGCCAAAAGTCCCTCGATCATGAACCTTAATCACTTGAAGGGTGAACGTAAATAAATGTGGATAGTACTATTAGTGATTGACAATCCTCGTTTGGTTGTTAGAGAAAACACCAGGCGCACTTTATTGTTCTTATAAATAGGTTATTGGCAAATACCTATCTTGAGGGCCTACTACTTACCGTCATAACTTGAGATTATGATTGGCTATTAATCGTTGAGTATCATGAGCTTAAGGCAATAACAGGAACATTGATTTTTTTTTAAAAACATATTGATTGTATGTGATTACAATACATTCTTAACTTGTGATTCAAACTCTTAAACTCAAACCTATGAATATCACTCAACTTTATGTTGACTTTAGCATGTTTATCTCAGGTAACTAAACAAGACGGATCTGGATGGCACGGAGTGGGCAAAAGCATGACAAGAACCATAATAAACACTTTGACATATTTCAAATAAACTTGTTGTTTAAATTATGAAACATCTTGATATCTCGAATAATTGGTATTTTAAATAAATTAAACTTTAAAGCGTCACTTTTGTGTCATTTTCTATGATTGTGACAAAGATCCTCGAAGTAATACCCCGAAAGTCTTCCGCTGACATGTTAAGTCTTCCGCTGTTATTAACGACTTTTGGGGGTGTTACAGATTGGTATCAGAGCCACGGTTATAGAGAACCAGATGTTTTTAAACATTGGACTATAACTACACTTTAACTGGACCATTTTTACAAAATACCACTTCATGCCCTCCGTGCCTACATTCCAACATCTGGTAGAAAAGTTACCTCTCATTATGTCTTACTTATATAACTTGATGTATGCTTACATGTTACGATTATGCTAATAACTATGTTTACTAATCAGGATTATTACAAATACCATGTCTTCATATTTCCATCCGCTAGACTATTGTGTGACTTTTAAAGTAGTTTATGGTACAACTACACTCTAATATATTAATATATATATTTATATGCTCCCCCAACTATTTTGAGTACTATGCAAATCCTCTTTAATTGTCTCGCTTTCATCTTTATAAATGCTTACGACATACTCTTTTCGTACTCTCGGAAAATCCGCACATAAATTATTTTGTCAAATAGTTAAAATCTTAAAATGATTTACAACGTCTTAATTTGAATGGATTGGGACGCCCTTTTGTTCAAATCAAGAAATTATAAATCATTGAACCATAAATTTATATCTCCTTAGTTACATAGTTTGGGACGCTTCCCTATGTAAATAACGAAATATAGATAAATAAGTTTAATTACTTCTGAGTTAACAGGTATATGAAACCACGAATATTAATACACAACAATATAACTAACATCGATAATGCTAAACATTACCAAAATCATTAGGTAAACCTTGACGTCACTAAACGATTGATCCCCCCAGCTGATAAAAATACCATGTGCACTCACTTCTCCCCAAACTAAATTTCTATCCACAAAAAAAAAAAAAAAAAAAAAAAAAAAAAAAAAAAAAAAAACTGATGATTCAAGAAATTTTTCTAAAAACTTATATCAACAAAACTCTTTTGTTTAACGGGTAGGTTACCCGCACAGATTTTTGTAATTATTAATTTATCTAAACATAACAGAATAAATTCTCAGCCAATGTATGATCACGAGGAATTTTATTCAAACACCATATTATTAAAAAGCAGACTAAACGGAAAAACATAAAAACATTACAAACAACACTAAATTAAACATCACACTTCAGCGGTAGTCTGGGTGATCCCAAGTCTGAGAATTGTTAGAATCATATCCATCATCATAAAGGTCGAAGCTTGCCAACCTCTCTTCTTCTATTTGAGCCTCCAACCTACTCAGCTCCCGCTCCATGTCAGAAGTCCAACCACCATCATCGACCGCCACATTTTCCTCAAAACTTGGCTGGAATTGATCCAGATGAGGCAATTGTTGTTGTTGCACAATCACTCTTGGTGCAGAAGAACTCGATGCACCTTGTTGAAGTGATTGCTGTTGTGGTTGTTGTGGTGGTGGTAGTGGATTTGGTTGTTGTTGTTGCTGTTGCTGTTGCTGTTGTTGCTGTTGCTGTTGCTGTTGCTGCTGTTGCTGTTGTTGTTCAATCCTAGCAGCTTCAACATTCTCTTTAAAACTCCAACAGATCTTGCTGGAGCTATGGTCCTCTATCTGATGAACACAAACCCATAACGATTCAATAATAGCCGCATCCTTACGATATCCGTCATGCAAGAAAGTATCAATCACATGTTTCCGATCATCCGATATATCTGTGCACTTTGCATAACGTTCTCTAAGCCGTTGCTTCAATTGTTTCGCCACCTCCAACTCCAGGATAACCCTCAAAATAGCATTTTTGCGATCCATATCACTATTTTCGGCCTCTGCTTTGATATATTGTTGAATTTGTTCAGCGGTATGTGGCAGCTTGCAAGCCATTGATTGTTTTGTGTGTGTGTGTATGTGGATAACCCAACACGTACCAATGGTATTTGTAAAGAATTGGAAAAATAATTCTCAATTATTGTATTAAATGTGACCGTTTGTTTTTCAAACAGTAAAAATTTTCAAAAAGTCTGTATCTATTAAAACTAGCAACAAATTTTTTTTTGGGAATACGTGATAAAAATTCTATCTTGGATTTCGCATTTCAACACAAGTGGCAAGAAACAGATCACATTAAACACATAACACCATAACTTAAATCATGAACACGCCACGTATAAGTAATACACTCTCACATGATTGGACCCCTCAATCTCTAAGAAATTGTGAACTCCTCCATAATCTTTCCAAACTCTCAAACGTTATATAAAAATTTCAATAATCTCTGACCAATCCGTAACCTCAGATATCTTAGAATAATAAAACATACTCGCAACACTCTCTTAACTTGGGCCTTAACCCACTGCTTCTATGCGCCGACACACATTTGGGCTTCGAGATTTCAGTAACCCAACACACCATTGAACTTGATCACCAACTTAAGCCCGGTATTGCGCAAGCCCAAAACCCTAAATACTACTCCTAACTGACTCATACCTATAGTTTCGAACCATTTTTCCGTAACATTTCTACACACCCTATCAATATTTTTTTTGTGCCTCTCGAATTATCATGTACCTAAGAATCAAGTGTGACGAATCTCTGTAAATTAGTCGATCATTTGATGGTCAAATTTTCATCAAAACTTAACCCAATTGCTTCACTCAACTATAACCAAAAATCATATTTATCTAAGTATTCGAAACCAAACAAACTTCCATATATAGTTTTGGTTATAATTCATTAAAACCCACCCTTGAAAACTTAACTACAATCAAACCAACCAATGTTTTTGATACATAATACAAATATAACGATTCATAAGCAGTAAAAAAAAAAAAAAAAAAAAAAAAAAAAAAACAAGCGAGAAATTAACATAAACTAAGACAGCATAAAGCGAAATAAAAATTTTCATTCATACGTTCGAAATTACATGGAAACACAACAAACCTTATTTCAACATTCCAACCACTACATTACGACACTATTCCTCACTTCCAAAACTTGTCAATGAAGATCGCTAAAACCACGAATGGTGCAAGAAACATTAAGATCCCAACCAACATAGCACGATCTTCATTCGGAACATACACTAGAAAGATAGCAGTAACAATGGCATACATGATTGCAAGATTGGTGATGAAGTGCGGCATATCGACAAAAATGATAAAGTGAAAGAAAAGTTAGGTAAAAAGGAGTGTAATAGTGGGTTATTTAAAGAGAATAAAAGTTGGGTACTGTACACCACTGTGGTAAAATACTGTTTACGCCTTAAAAACTACAAATAATACTGCCATGTAACAACTATAATTTTGGACTAAAGTTTCCCCAAGTTTTTCTTTCACAATCATACTAAGATTGGTTATCATCAATTAAAAAGCTAATGTAGTAGTAGATACGTTAAGCTGGAAAGTACAATTAGGAAGCTAATAATAAATACGTTATTTGTTCACCTTTCCCACTCACCTTTACAGCTACCTTATCTTAGAATCCCGGGACGGGATTCCGTTTAACGGGTAGGTAATATAACACCCCGTAAAATTTTCCTACGATTAACACGTTACCATAACATAGATTAACCATTTTTACGGAGAACATTTTTTTTTTATTATGCATGACTTATTATGTGAACCACTACGACATTGTGATTTATCTTTTGCTTAGAAACGTTGCTTGCACACAAACCTAGATAGTCTAATTATCGCGAATATATATTTTTAAACGTTTATATTTTTATAATATACGTTTCGTATATTTAAGGTACAATATTTATATATTCCCGGAGCCTACGAAAATTCCCGAGATCACTCACTAATATTATTTGATCGTAACCCGACTCTCAAAACACACCAGGTGGGCCCCGTTGAACAATTGGGCCACTTAATCCACTTAACAAACCAACCGGACCCTTTTATTTTTTTCTTCTTTTCCTGATGGGCCGACTGAACAAGCCCAGCCCACCTGCTTATATATATATATATATTTTTTTTTGTTTTCTTTCTTTGTCCTGGTCGCGAACAGCCACAAACGCCCTCGTTTACTTACGAATTCGACACACAACCCTATCAAGTTTTTACACATCTCGATTCACAACCTAACAAATATTCACGAATGATAAATTTTATACAAGATCTCAATCGTTTACCACTTCAAATTTGATCAAAGTAAAACCTCCAATTCATGTGACCGAAAATGACAAAATCATGTACAAACATTCCTAGACACCACCCCATTTACCCAATCACTTCTAAACTAACATGGATACACTGTAGGATTTCAGGGATGCATAGTAAACATTCCTTTTGTTGCCAAGTCTCGATTGGACAAAGATTGAGGTGCCACCCCATGCAAACGAGCCAACACAAGCGTTTGTAAACTCCTTGTACTTATCTTCACTCTCAAAACTCACTATATAAACATCCCATGCATCCCAGTTCAACACACACCCTCAAACATACCATAATAAAATTTACGTGAAGTTATATCGTCGAGTTTGGGACAAGAAGTTGGCGAGGAGTACGAAGTGCACAAGTGATCCAAGGAGGAACCAAGTTTGCTCGTTGTGAACCTTACTAGGAGCGAACCATCGTACCATTGATCCCACGTACCCATTTCGAACCATACGTTACGAGAACTCCACCCCAAGTGGTGAGGTGAGACGCGGAGTCCCCTTTGTTATATTTTCATTTCGTTATTTTGGTTTTTACACATTTACTTTGCCTAATTTCCTCGTAAAAATATAAACGTAACATATATATGTTTTTCCTTCTCTTCATTTTTGAACACGCTAAAAACCGAGTATGATAATATTTTTGAGCTAATAATAACGTATACATACATTATATCACACGTTCCATGTATACCTTGACCCATTCGAATAAGCACAAACACTTAGAATATTTCTAAGTATTGAAACTGTTTTCAAAATGAAAGTTTGCTCGATCACTTTGGTCTTGTAAATAAATATTACAATACATAACCTATATGTTTTATTGTTCGACCTCACTTTTACCTTGGTGAACAATTGAGGGACACTTTTCATTCGACCTAACAAGCTCATTTGAACCAATTACTCGACCTTTTTTTTAAACCTGCCTAATGCAGTTTTTGTATAAAACTAAATTAGCCAAGTGGGCTTATTAGCCCGTTAAGCTAATTTTAAGCTTATGTGATAAGCTGGTCACACAAGCTTGTTTGCAACATTTTTGTACTATAAAAATGAGTCCAAACTCAGGCCCAAAAGTTTCGTAAGCCCAATGGATCTCAAATTATTAACGGGCCTTGTAATAGTCTCGTTAAGGCCCATTTATCAAAATAAGCACTTTATAAGCTAATAAGCAGTTGAATTAAGTTACTTTGAGTATTCTAAGCTTATTGAGAAAGTATAAAAGCTAATTTCCAAGTTTGGTGAAATTTGGACTAACTTTGCAAAATTTCTTAAACCGAGGACTAAAAGTGTAAAAACTGCGAACTTGGGGTATAAACTGTCAAAACAGATTTTTATAAGTTAGAAACTGTTAAAAATGATATTTGGAGTTGAAAAATGTAAATGTTGATGCTTTTGGACCTAAAATGTAAATTATATATGTTTTGGACTAACGGTGAAAAATATATATCGTTAGGATTAAAAAGGTAAATTTTGGAAACTTAAAGGAATTTTCTGTAAATATTATTTTACAAAAATAATATTAACCTTTTACATATTTAAATATATAATATAAACATAAACTTATATATACGTCATAATTAAAGATTAAACGATATAACGATACGTTATTTATTTCTTTTAAACGATACATTTATTTTATTTCCGTTATAAAAACTAATTTTATATCCATCATCAATCATTTTATTTACATATAACTTTATTTTCAAACATTTGAACAAACACGAGATTCGTTTATAATTAAATAACTAACATTCGCGATAAAACCAGATTTAGACTATCAACTGAAACTTGCATTATCTTTTAGGTTGTGTTGTGTGAAGCCGTTTCCTTGCTTTGTTGAGACTACGATACCACTGTACTACTAAGGTGATTTCATAGCCCACTCTTTAACTATTTTCCCGTGGGGGAGATACATGCTTAAAACTCGAACACAAGTCTTTTATACCGGGTATTGAAATACCGTCAGGCCAATGTTATTTGCTTAAGTTACTATTGCCAAAAGTCCCTCGATCATGAACCTTAATCACTTGAAGGGTGAACGTAAATAAATGTGGATAGTACTATTAGTGATTGACAATCCTCGTTTGGTTGTTAGAGAAAACACCAGGCGCACTTTATTGTTCTTATAAATAGGTTATTGGCAAATACCTATCTTGAGGGCCTACTACTTACCGTCATAACCTGAGATTATGATTGGCTGTTAATCGTTGAGTATCATGAGCTTAAGGCAATAACAGGAACATTGATTTTTTTTTTTTTTAAAACATATTGATTGTATGTGATTACAATACATTCTTAACTTGTGATTCAAACTCTTAAACTCAAACCTATGAATATCACTCAACTTTATGTTGACTTTAGCATGTTTATCTCAGGTAACTAAACAAGACGGATCTGGATGGCACGGAGTGGGCAAAAGCATGACAAGAACCATAATAAACACTTTGACATATTTCAAATAAACTTGTTGTTTAAATTATGAAACATCTTGATATCTCGAATAATTGGTATTTTAAATAAATTAAACTTTAAAGCGTCACTTTTGTGTCGTTTTCTATGATTGTGACAAAGATCCTCGAAGTAATACCCCGAAAGTCTTCCGCTGACATGTTAAGTCTTCCGCTGTTATTAACGACTTTTGGGGGTGTTACAATTTACACCAAATCAACTAGCAACAAAAGCTCTCTTCCTTTCTTTTTTCTTCATTTTGATCAGCCACAAGAATAACACCAAGAAGAATCCATAGTTTTTCAAGAATCAAGTGTCTAAACAAGTATTAGTGTTAATCTAGTTAAGGTTTTGAAATAAAAACCTCAAGATTATTAAGTTTTCTTGCTCAAAACTCATCAAATCTTCAAGTAAGCTTCAAGAACACTTTTTGATCTTTTCATACTTCCATTTACTTTATATGTTTATGTATTTTCAAGATATACTAGTTGGTAATGCAACTTACTTATGTTTTAGATACCACTTTGCACATAAACTATCTGTAACACTAGATCTATAAATTACACTAGTAATCTCATGAGATCTACCAAGGTTGTTGATATTTAGGACCCCATGACACCCTAAGAAGGTGTATGGTAGATTAAGGGTTGTATTGAAGTTGATTGGAAGGTTTTTGTACAAGTTAGTAACTAGGAAACCAAGTTTTGAACAACATAAATACCTACTGTCCCTATTTTGAAAACGTGGTAAACTCAGTAGCTTGGGGTTACTTTTGGGCCAAAGATTTAGAAAATACATTCCAAGACGAAACTATGGCCGAAAGTTTGGATAAAAACGAGTTTATAACGAAGGAGATATGATTTTTGCAAGTTTAACGACGAAAACTATTTTATGAAAATGTACTTGCTGTTGGACGAATTTCGACGGACAAAAAGAGGCGTTAGACGTAATCTATAAGAGCCGAACTACTGAAAATATATTAGTATATATTAATACGATTCTGGGGATATAAAGAACGTAGAAAACGAGCTTATAACGACCAAGATATACATGTTTGAAACCCGACAAAACTTATAATAAATTGACAACTTTTGGTAATAAAAGTTGCTAAGTGTTGAAAACTATATTTTCAAGTAACGACATTGAAAGCCATATTTCTTAACCGCCGAGACCCGTATGGTCAAAAGTTAAATGACATGACTTCTAGACATTGTTGTAAGGTTTTCGAAAATGCCGAGCTTGACCATTAACACTTAACGTAAAATATTTTGCGACTAGTTTTGCAAGACCCTTTTGGTCATATTTTCAAGTTATGAAAAGTGTCATTTTACGACGAAAATACTATATTTACCGATAAAACACCAAACCAGGATCGTGGAGTACCGTTTTAACGTATTTACATGGAAAGTGGTTATTAACTTAACGAGACGTCAAAAATGTATTTTTCGACGATAAACGTTATTTTCAAATTTCACGAGTGGTATCGATAACATACGTAATTGCATGTGTTGCATCATTTCATTTCTTACATTAGAGACTATTATTCATATTAGGTTGCGGTTAGAGATGGTGCCTCATTTCAGTATATCTACTTTTGTCATCATAGCTATCGCACCAGGTGAGTCATAGCCCCCAGTTTTTCAATTGTTTTGGTAAACTCTTTGGGGGAGAATACATGCTCGTTTTACTGAAACGCATTACCCGCTTTACATGGTTGATTATTCAAATATTTTCAGTTTTACCTAAATATACGTTTGATCACCTGCATTTCATTGGTATGTTTGATTACCTGTATTTCTTTGGTATGTTTGATTACCTGTATTTCTTTGGTATGTTTGATTACCTGCATTTCATGGGATTTGTCATCCTTGTTTATATGACCTCATGGTCACCAATTGTTCATATATGTCAAATGTAGTATTGTGGTTTCCCCACTTGGCTGTGATGTCAAACGTATTGTGGTTTCCCCACTTGGCTGTGATGTCAAACGTAATACTGATGTTTTCCTACTTGACTGATTTATCATATGACCTCATTGTAATATTGTGGTTTCCCCACTTGGCTGTGATGTCAAACGTAATATTGTGGTTTCCCCACTTGGCTGTGATGTCAAACGTATTGTGGTTTCCCCACTTGGTTGTGATGTCAAACGTAATATTGTGGTTTCCCCACTTGACTGTGATGTCAAACGTAATATTGTTGTTTCCCTACTAGACTTATTTACATGACCTCTTTGTCATAGTTGTTTACCTGGCGACATTGTCAGACTTATTTTATATGACCTCATTGTTATTATTGTTTACCTGGCGACATTGTCAGCTTTGTCAAAAATTGCTTATATGGCCTCATTGTTAAAATTATTTATATAGCAGTTTTGCTATATTTATCTTTGAATCTAGATACAAGTATTACTTTTGTTCACGTAAACCAAATCATATTTGGCAGTGGGTCGTAAACACACAGGTTACAAGTCTCTTATGGCGGGACTTGTAACTGAGTGGATTTACGACGCCTTTGCTGGGAAATCTTCATTCATATGCATGACATTCTTTTTCACAAGACTCTATGAACTCACCAACCTAGTGTTGACACTTTAGCATGTATTTTCAGGTATTAAGCAATGGCACACTACTGGAAGTTTTGGCAGGGCATGGCATGGTCATAGAAGACTCTGATATTCATTTGGGGACCGTTTTAAACTATTTAAAGGGCCTACTTCCGCACTACTTTTAACAATGTAAATTCAACATTTTTGATTAAACTATTTTATTCTAAGTGATTGAAGTGAAAACTACTTTTGTACTTGTGTTGAGATACCAATTGAGTTACACCCCAGCTACATGTATGCTTCCGCTGGACCCAATTTTGGGGGTGTGACATGCCGGTTTGATCTTTCCTTTCTTTATCTTTATTTGTTTACTTATCATTGCCTATATTTATTGTTGTGTTAATTTCACGTAAGCTTCGAATCAAACCTTTTTGTCAAACACAATTTGTACAGTCAATTTTATAAAAACGTGATTAATAATGGTGAAACTATTCAACCCCCCCCCCTTCTAGTTTCTACAAAAGTATTTACCTAATAAATAAAAGTACTATCCTTTTTATATAATGTATCACAATAGTAGGGAGCTTCATGTGAGGGGTTTCATGTGTGTATTCGTTTTGACGAGTTTGCTGAGTTTACGATTTAAAGTGCCCTGGCCCCTCAAACGTTTACTACAATATGACCTCTGAATTATAATGACCCGAACGGTGATACGTTATATTTAAATCTAGTACTTAATAACATAACACAATACTAGGGAGCTTCAAGTGAGGGGTTTATACCTCTGAATTATGATGGCCCGAACGGTGTTATGTTATATCTAAACCTAATAACAACATAACACAATAGTAGGGAGCCTCATGTGAGGGGTTTCATACCTCTAAATTATGATGGCCCGGACGGTATTATGTTATACTAAATCTAGTAAACCCTAAGAATACTTACTTAGGAAACAGAGTACTAAAACTTAGACAAACCCAATCAGACTTGACATATACACTACACCCGGTTGCGTGAGTAGGCCGTCTAGTATCTCAATCCCCTTTCCTTAAGCTCAGGTGCGTTCATAGCCTCACTTTTTAAATGCTTTACAAACCCTATGAGGGGGATACATGCTTTCTTTTCTCTTTAAATCGAATACAAGTCTTTTTCTTTGGTTATTGGATGAGTGTTACTTTCTGCCACCATTACATAACTAAAATTCATGAACCATAATCACTTCCGAGTGAACACGAATATAGTTGATAGATCTATTGGAGTTTGACAACTCTCGTTTGTTTGCCCCATCCGGGTACCAATAAGTAATATATTTGAAAACACCCTTTAGGTTTAACTTTGGCAAGTTAACCTTATCATCGTCCCATCATGGTTTGTTCTGCATTGCCCCATGACCTGGACATGTTAACGTGCAGTTCCACGAGCTTAGTGTAATAACACTTTTTCCTCAGTATTGTACTAATCATACAACACTGACATAGACTGTTTAAATACGGTTTCTACCTACTTTACATGGGTGTATAATGACATAGCCGATTGTTTACTAAACTCGTATTCAACTATTATCAACTAAAACCTATGAATATCACTCAACCTTTGGGTTGACTCTTTAAGCATGTATCCTAGGTAACTGAACAACTTATGGCACGGAGTGGCACTGGACTTGGAGGACTATCAAACCGGTTATCATTCAAATACAACATTTCACATAGACTTTGGGACCTCTCCCTTAGTAAAAGTATATCTTTTACTATAAAAACTCTGATATTTTAATGAATGGTAACTCATTTTCTAAAAACGTCTCTTTTCAAGTCGTTTTCTATTACAGTGACTATTATACCATGAAGTAATACCCCAGATCCAATTCCGCTGCGATCTGTAAAAATTAGGGTGTTACATGGTGGTAATGGTGGAAGACATGGTAGTACTTGATTTAGTGATTGGTGATTGAGGAATGATTGAAAAAAAATGTGTGTGCATGAGAAGTGCTTAAATAGCCATCTCCTAAATATGCATGGTGTAGGATAATGAGTTTAGGGAGTTGTGACCATTGGAATCAGCTTATGTTTCCAGATTCTAGGGGAAAGAAAGTCAAAAAGTGAAAGCAAATAGTGAAGAACGTATCCCCAGGGTAAGGTACCACTAAATGACCCATGGTACCACTAAATTTAGTGATGTCGTGCCCTATTTAGTGGTGTCGTGACCTGCTGGTGATGAAATTTCCAGTTCTGCAGGTTTTAGGCTATCTAAATGGGTAATTCTATGGGCACTATTTACAGCAAATCCTATTACTTCAATTTACTAAAGAATAATCTCATAGATTTCATGACCTAAGCCACAACTAGCAACTAATATGATCATGTGATTAATCTACTTAATAGGCTACTAGTAAGCATGCAAATTATCATCTAGAGACTTGCACATAAAATAATCTAAGCAAATATCATAATCATCTAAAAGCATGATGTGAACAAATAATGACCATATGATAAAATTAACCAAGAGTAAGACTTGATTAAATACATTTGGATGGTAAAATTGAAAGACACACCCAAATGAGGCAAAAGTTCTACCAACGTAAAATAGTTATTGTTAACTAGCCGTAGCCAATCCTCTAAGCTAGTTAATATAATAATACTTTAGTTAATAATAATAATAATAAAACTTAATTAATAGCAATGTCTAATTCTTCATCCTCCTCAATTGTTGATGACGCTATGATTACTTTTCCGATTGACTTGATCAATTTCCCATATCTTCACTCATCGTCATCATTTGATGAAGTATCAAAGGGTTCGTTTTCAAGGGTTAGGAAGGAAGAAATGTGTGACTCACTAAAGGGTTCCATGACTCTATTGACAAGCATGTAAGTACGACTTCGGAGGTATGGATGAGAGTTCATGTAATTGTGATAAAGACAGGTTAGAAACATCCCATAGGGGATTAATTTGTGTTTTTTTTTTTGTCTTTGACATGAATGATTCGCTTAGCAAAGAAATAGGTAAGATTATATGGTTGACGAAGCACAATGCAATAGAGCATGTAGGCACATGAAGCAAGTGGGTACTCACGATTTCCTACAAGACTCAATACATTTTCACACAGAATAACTGCCATGGGTAGAAGGAAGTAACGAAGTTCGACGATGCGGATTCTGTTAGGGTTTTGAACTTCAGATGAATTGCAGAGAACATTGATTTGTTCTTGCGAAGAGGGGACATACGAGTGATACGAACCATTTTCTTCAACACTCAAAGAGTCAAGAGAAATTTTTTCAGAGTAGGAACATTGCCCAAGATTTGGAAGACCGAGAATTTGAACAAATTGCTCTAGAGGTAGCGAGAATTTCTATTCATGTATCCAAAACCACAATGAGAAGGAATGATCCTCGTTTTGTACGAGGTCAATCTCACAAAAGAAGTCGAGAATGAAACGAGGACATACATTAATGGAAAGGAGATTTTCAAAACCTATGGCTTGAAAGGCTGACTCGATTTGTTGTTGGAAGGTTAAGGAAGTGTTAAGAATACGACCTTCGTGAAAATAAAGAGACTCAACGTGTTTGAACTGTTGACTAAATTCTCTACACATGTAGGGTTCATTTGAGAGTGTAGGGATATAGATGTTGGCCAGTTGATGATCAAAGTCATATATGTGCAGCATTTTGATACCTATAAAAAAAATATGTATGAGCATACGGATTAATTTTTGTGTTACATGACTAGTGTGTGCCTACATGCAAACTATGTGGAGGTGCGGTAATCTTGACTCTAAAATAATCCTAATGAGATTTCCCAAACACTCCTTAAATTTACTTTTGTTCAAACAAACATGTCGAATTTTACATATTGGTTATGTATTTCGATCAATACTTGTGTTACCAAGTGTGCATGCAAAAACGTTTTTAGTTTGTATCAATAATGCACGAAAAACATTTCATGATCCTAGTTTACTGAAATTTTTCAAAAATATTGGAATTGGGGTTGTTTGGCAAATGCGTCAATTTGGTGCCATAATTTTTCAAAGTTGAAGATCTTGTGTTATGATCATTCCTAATTCATTTTCAAGTGTCCTAGACAAGATTCCACTAAAGATAACTAATCCATTCCTAATCAAAGTTGTAAGATTCGGACCTAAAATATAGTATGACTCAATTATGCATAAATCCTATGTTTAGGGAATCATGTTTGCTATAAATTGTCTATTCCTAGTCCTAATTGTATGAAAATTAAATCGAAATTAAAAAGTCCCGATTCAATTTTGATGTTCATGAACAAACTCTAGGTTCGAATTGAAAGAAATTAAAGTAAACTGACTTACAACTAGGGTTAAGAAAGATGTAGTGGTTGAAAGTCTTTAATTGCAATTCCTCAATCTTGATTAACAATGGTGGAATTAAGTTTTGGGTTGAGGGTTCTGATATGACATCATTTTTGGGGTTGAGTGGGAATTTAAATGTGAGTTGTGAGGGAAAAGAAAAGGGAAAACGGGATGTATCAGATGCCCGGTACCACGGTACCACTAAATTTAGTGGTGTCGTGCACTGCTGAGACAGTTTTTCGTCTCATTTTGATTTTTGACAAATATATCTTACTTATTTAGCAAGACTTTTTGATGCGAGGAAAGAATTTATACCTAATAAATTCTTGTAACAAGAGAACATAAACTAGACGAGGAAGTGATGATTCAAATATAGTCATTGGATAGGTACGAGAAATGACTTCAATATCTCCAGTGAAATATTTGAAAAGTCAAGACGATTTAAGATGAAAGTTAATGGCTTTTGTATTTCCAGTGAAACACGTCGAAAGTCATTAAATGAGACGAGACGAGACGAAAGAAATTGTAGAAACTAGAAGGGGGGGGGGTTGAATAGTTTCACTGTTCATTTTATGCTTTACAAAACGTTTCGCCGTTTTTAGGTCCGGTTATTTTTCTTTTGCAAACTTATTGAATTCTACTTGTTATGTGATATCTAATTAGCAACTAGGAATGTAAAAAAACAAGTAAAGTAAAGAGGAAGGAAAGAACACAACCAAAGAGACGAGGCGATTTATAGTGGTTTGGCACGAAGCTCACTCTCCGTCCTACTCCACTCCCCGAGTACCACACTCGAGAGTTGTCAATCACTATATCAACACACTCCTTCAGGCGGAGCAATCCGTACACATGCTTACACAAGGCTGAACAACACTAAGCATAATGTCAAGTTCTAATCATAGCTAGAACCAATCTATTCCAAAGGCCCACGTGGCCACACGAACAAGCACTCTTATCTATCTTGAATCTTCACCCGATCCGAGTCTTCACTTGTTAGACATACTTGGTTCTTCACCCGAACCAAGCCTTCACACACACGACACACTTGATTCTTCACCTGAATCAAGTCTTTACATACATATCACACTTGATCATCCCCGATCCAATTTTTATATAATGACTCAACAAATCCTAACCTAAACATTAGGATATCACTCTCCTCACAAGAATTATATGAACTAATGTAGTTACAAGATTTCTTGGAACTACATCACCATCCAAGCTCACACAAATACAATACTTGGAACTACATCACCATCCAAGTTGATACCCCATCCTCGACTCACACACAAGTCAGAAATCAATGATATCAATCCTATCACGTAACATATGTTACGTTTGTGTGTGGACACCTATAACATCTCGAATCTTCATAGTTGTCGAGAGTTCTTCTCTTGAACCTGACGGAAGAGGAAATCACTTATAAACATATACCGACATGTTATAGTGATCAAGGAATAAAAGGAACAAAGACCAGGAAGTTTGTGTCTGTGAAAAGTCTTGTTCTGAAAGAAAACTGTCCAGTATTTATAGTCAACACAAAGGAGTAGATGGTCCCTTAAATAGGTGACGGTCCTTTATCACTAAGGGACCGTCGACCCCTTTACGGGATCGCCCCGACAAACGCTCCCATTTTTGTCCAGACGTGGTGAAAAACTATCTTGTGAAGTTTGGAGGTAAAACTAGCTGTTGTAATGTTTGAATTTGAATTTATTTTCTTAATAAAACATTTCTTTTAAAAACACAAAAATACTTTTGTGAAAATGTTTTGTCAAACTTAAAAATGTAAGTTTAGAAGAAAATAAAAGTCTTTGATCACTTAACTAATGACATGTTGAAGCAGCTACGTAGACGTAACGAGTTTCCTCGATTAAAAACTTATAAACTGTAACTTTACGTAACATGTCTTTATATTTTGTGATTATCAAAACACGAGAAGACCGAATAATGCGAATAAAATTTTTGACATTATTGGTATTAACAGAAATGACTTTAATATTTCCAGTGAAATATTCAAAAAGTCGTGAGATCTTTTAGGGAATAGACGTGATATAAATGTGGACATGAGTTAATGACTTTTGTTTTCCAGTGAAACACGTAGATAGTCATTAGATGAATAAGACGGATGACGAAATATTTTTAGTGAAGTATTTTGGGAGTTATGAGAAGAGACGCACGAGATGACTTAAATACTTCCAGTGAAATAAACAGTCATAAGAGGGAATGTGATGGATGACCTAAATATTTCCAAAGAAATATTCAAATAGTCATAAGAGGAAGTTAGGAGGACGAGTCTCAACAAGTGTCGTGCTTGAGCGTCAAACTGGGTTCTTGGTCAAGTCAATCGCATCTTGGTTGTCGCATATCATCAGGAACAGGATGATGTTGAGATGAATGTCATAGTCGATTAGAGCTTGTCTCATCCATAGTGCAAGTAGTCATGCCTTTTCGGCATATACGAACATGACTTCAGTTATAGAGATAGCAAGAGTAGTTTGTTTCTTGGTGAGCCAAGAAGTTTAATTAACAGCCTATGAGGCCACAAAAATTACTCGTGCTATTTCAATCCATATGCTCTTCTTAATATCATAGCTAGTATAGATAATAGTTTCTACACTAGTCTCCTTGAGATATTACTATCCCAAATGTATAGTGCCTTTAGTGCATCGGATGATGCATTTAATCGCTTTAGAGTAAGAGATTTTGGAATCTTCTTAGAAGCGACAACAATGGCAGATACTAGACATAATATTGGGCCTACTTGCCGTTTGATGAAATATAGGTATATGTATTATGCTCATGTACCTTAGTACTATTCGCGTACTCACTTTCTTCATCTACAGTGAGTTCCATCTTCCGCCAATGTGGCAAAATTACGGGTTTAATTAATTCTAAGTTAAATTAATTATACTTACACACACACACACACACACACAGATATATATATATATATATATATATATATATATATATATATATATATATATATATATATATATATATATATATATATATATACATATGGGGATAGTTAATGTGAGATCAAACTTACAGTTGTAAATATACGATCTAGTCTAAACAACCACTAAAATCATTTTATAAATAACCGTATTAGCAATAATACAAAAAAATAAAGTATTAATACGAATTAACATTTTAGCAACTAATAACCAACTAATACATGAGTTGGATTAGTGATACACAACTTTAAATTTACATGTCGAATCAAAGTGTATCACCTTTACCTGATACATTACATGTCGAATCGAAGTGTATCACCTTGGTTTTGTCAATTTAAAAAGTGTTGAGGCAACATGATCAAGATCTCTTTATGTTTTAATGATGACAAATAAACCATCGAAACACATAAAATAACAAACGTTAGCTCAAAATCGCCGGAGCCAATGTCTGCTCATGGCGCGCTGCCTGGGCGTTAACGCGCGGGTGACGCGCCAGGAGTCTGTATGGTTCCGGGCGAATTTTGAAAGTCGGCTTTCCCCTTACCCGACAAATGTGGATCTTTCAATACAGGTATGAATATGTTGGATCTTTCAATACAGGTATGAATATGTTATGTGCTTAATTGGGGGTTTAACAAGGATAGGTATTTGTAAGATCCAAACACCCAACACTTGGGAAAAACTTACAGACGCCTGGCGCGCTGCCCGCGCGTTGACGCGCGGGTGACGCGCCGGCCTTGGTAAATTTTTCCAAGTTTAGGTTCTTGGCGTATAAATACCACCCTTGCCTCTTGTATTCCTCACCCCTTGCAATTATTCTTTCTCTCTAAACACTCTCAAATCTCTATCTCAATCTCAATCTTCAATCTTGTGTTCTTGAATTTCAAATTAACATCTTTGAAAGAACACATCTACTTGCAAGGGAAGAATCACAAGAACCTAATCCACTCTTGTGATTGTGTCGAGGGTCTTCTTTCTTATACCCTTTCTATTACAATCGAGTCACTAGGTTAGGTTAGGACTTGATTTAACAAACATTCATTCATTCAATTGTTTGTAAGGGAAGTCTTGTGTCTTGGTGACCAAGCCTAGATCATTGGGAATCTAGTTGGGGTTTGATACTTCCGGGTGGAAGTCTTTGTAGTGATCTTTGTGATCCTTAGGTGAAGTCGAATCGCGAGATTCTTTTGGGTGTTTTCCGAGGGCGGAATACCGTGGGAGTAACTCCTTCTTTGTGAGCATCAATATTGGTGAATATTGGTGGAGTTAATTGTAATGGTTTGTAGTCCACCGAAAGGATTATACTAGTGAATAATATCGGAGTCGCTGATTTGCAACTGGACGTACTGATGGTATAAACCCCCCATCCCAAACTAGTATATATCGTGGTGTCTTTTACTTGCTTTATATACTTTGGTTGTGTTAGTGATTGTTGGATTACTATATAACCACTTGGTGTTCTCTTTGGCTTAAAGTTTTTAAACATCTAAAAAGCCAAAGAAACCGTATTCACCCCCCCTCTACGGTTCTACAATTGGTATCAAAGCAGAATACTCAAGTTTTTGAGTGTTAAAACCTTCCCGAGAAGTCGTTTTAAATCAAAAACTTCTTTTCCAAAAATCTAAAATCCTAACAAAGATCTTTGGAAAAGTTGAGTATAGATCCATAGCTCAAGGGAACCGTGTGCTCTTCGGGGTGAATACATTTGATGATGGAGATTTATGCATGGAGAATTCAATGATTGGATTTGAAGACATTTGGAGTCATAGCAATGATGAAGATAACAAAGAGAGGAATGAATCATGCTTCATGGCTTTAGGATCTCCAAAGGTACATTTAGATCCCTTTAGTTCAAACAAAACATTAGATGCTAGAGAATTAGAAAAAGATAATGTTGAACTAATAAGAATTAATAATGATTGGATTAAACAAATAAAAGCTATACTTCGAGAGAAACGCATTTTGCATCAAGAAACAAATAAACTAGCTAGTAGAGCAAATGAGCTTGAACTTGAAATTAAGAAGATCAAAGCCAAAGAGGTGGTTGAACCATGCTTAAGTTGTGAAAAATTTACACATGTGGTTGACTCTTTGAACAATGATGTGTCTAAACTTCAAGATGAAGCTATGTGTTTTTCAACATTTAAGAAAAGTAGCTTAAACATAGAAAATCATGTTTCATGTCAAGATGAGGAAGATCTTGAAAAATTTGAAAATCTTGAAAAGCCAAAAATAGACACTAAAGTTAGTGAAAATTTGGCTTGTCCTAATTCTATACCTAGAATACCTCAAACACATGTTCCTAGTCCATATGGTATTCGAGTACCAATCTTAAGTGTTAATGAGATGAAACAATTTTCCAAATCAATCACTCATAGTAAGTATGATACATTCAAAACACACAAGACTCAATCAAAAAACAAGCATCATAGTCAACACTCTTCTCGAAAGAAAAGGAGGTTTAATAGGAAAGAAAAATTCTACCCAAACAAAAGGCCTCTAAGACCAAATAATTCTAAGTCCTCTTCTCAAGACACTCCTTGGAAAATTTTCTCCGAATTTGGACTTAAGATACTTTGTAACTTGCTCCAAGATCCAAGAATGTATAACATGGAAGTGTTCTATGCTAACCTCAATGGACCCATAAGAAAATGGGGACCGAGAGTTTGAGTTTCATGTTTGTTTTATAGGTATGCCAAGAAGACATGTGTATGACAATCAATGCTTGTGACCCACACACTAAAAGAACTTTCAAATCCCCCATTGACGTTATTGGTGATGAGTCTACACTTTGGCATAAAAGATTAGGACATGCTAGCATCAAGGTAATTCTTAAGTTAAATTCTAAAGTATTATTTAGAAATTTCCCTAAGCTAGATTATGCTTATCATTCTTGCAATGCATGTAAATTAGGAAGTCAAGTCCATGCAAGTCAAAAATTTAATGATAATAACATCTCAAGCATAAGGGTCGTAGAATTAGTTCACTTAGGCTTATTTGGTCCATCAACCACTCAAAGCTATGAAGGAAACTTCTATACTTTGGTGGTTGTTGATGACTTCTCGAAGTATACATGGATAGAATTTTTGAAGTATAAAAATGAAGTTTTTGAAAAATTCAAGAACCTTGGAAAGAGTCTACAAAATCTACATGGTTGTTTCATTACATCTATTCAAACGAGCTCGGTGGGAACTTTTATAAAAATGTGCAATTTGGAGATTTTTGCGATAAAAATGGAATCTTACATAATTTCTGATCTTCTGACATCTCTCAATCTAATGGGATTGTTGAAAGAAAGATTCGGCGCTTACAAGAAATGTGTTTTATTATTATTAATGAACAATCTATCTCACAAAAATTCTGGTGTCACGCTATAGAAACCGCATCCTTCATTTTGAATAGGACATCTATCACCAAATAAAACACCTTATGAGATTCTTAGGAAGAAAAGGCCATCATTAGGATATTTTAAAATATTTGGTTGTAAATGCATGATATCTAAAACACATAATGGAATTTTCCTAGGATATTCACTGACATCAAAGGCATATAAAGTTTGTAATAATGAGACCTCTAAAATCATCGAGACACTTGATGTAAGTTTTGATGATGAAACATGCTTGCCATTAGAAGATAAACTAGGAGTGAATAATGATCAAAGTCAAAATTTTAATCACACTAATCTAGTTGAAATAATAGATCATAACGATGAAAATGATTTAGAATATGATTTTATAGCACAAGCTCAAAACAATACATTTGCATTCATATCGACTATAAAGCCAAAATGTTTTGAGGAAGCTATTAGGAACGAAAATTGGTTTATGGCAATGCATATTGAGAAAGATCAACTAACATGTAACAATATTTGGGAATTAGTTCCATTACCTAATGCTTGCACCCCTTTTGAATTAAAATGGGCTTTCACTAGCACCTTGCATGATAATGGAACAATTTGTGAAAATCAAGCTAACTTAGTAATAAATTATCTTGATCAAGTTGAAAAACCCATTAATCAAATTTTTTCCCCGGTTGCACAAATAGAGTCTTTGCGCATTCTTCTTGCATATGTATGTAGTAGCATGATTAAACTTAAGCAAATGGATGTCAAAAATGCTTTTAATAAAGTAATCAATAGTGAAATATATGTTTCCCAACCACCGGGATTTATTAACTTTCAAAAACCCAATCATGTTTTTAAAATAACGAAGGTCTTGCATGGACTTGATATAGAAAATCATTTATGGCTTAATAGTGTAGTATCTTTTCTTGTTGAGTGTAAATATGCAAGAGGCATGAAGAATAAGTCGTTATTCTTCAAGATAAAAGACAAGCATCAAATAGTCATTCAAATCTTTGAAGATGATATTGTCTTTGGATCTACAAGCCAAGCATTGCATGACGAGTTTATAAAGCGTATGCATGAGAAATTTAACATGAATGTCTTAGGAGATCTCAAGTCCATACTTAACTTACAAGTTATACAAAGTGACAAAGGCACATTTATCTCAGAATCACAATATTTAAGTGAGTCTCTTAGAAAATTTGATCTTGAAAATGTTAAGTCCATCAAAACGCCAATGGAAACCGTTCTAAAACTCACCTTAGACAAGGAAGGAATTTTGGTTGATAGTTCTAAATATCGATGTATGATAGGATGTCTACTACACCTAACCGCTAGTAGACCCGACATCATGTTTAGTGTATCGTTGTGTGCAAGATTTCAAGATAACCCCAAGGAATCTCACATGAATGCCGTTGTACGGATATTTAGATACCTAAAGAGCACACCTTATCTAGGTGTTTGGTATCCAAAGGCCTCGGGTATTGAAATTAGCATTTACACCGACTCTGATCACGCCGGCGACTACGTTGATAGAAAAAGTACTAGTGGTGTATGCACCTTTGTAGGAGAATGTCTAACACAATGGTCTTGTCAATAACAAACTGCTTTAGCAATATCCACTACCGAAGCCGAATATGTTCCAGCCGGAAGGGCTTGTCAGCAAGCTTTGTGGATGAAGCAAATGTTTAGTGATTACAACATCCATCTACAAGATGTTCTTGTATTGTGTGACAACAAGGGTGCTATTGATCTAAGTAAAAATCCCGTTCACCACTCTCGAACTAAACAAATTGAAATCCGTCACCACATCCTACGTGACAACGTTCAAAAAGGAAATATCCTCTTGGAAAAGGTTGCCTCTGAAGACAACGTTGCCGATATCCTAACAAAACCCCTAAAACGAGAAACTTTTAACTACCTTAGATTAGGCCTCGGATTGATTGAACATCGATAATAATGTAGTTTATAAGTTGGACCGTGAATTTGAGTTGTACTCAATATTCCTAATGCACCATGTTGTATTTGTTAGCATTAAAATATGTATAGAGAAGTGATGGTCATTCTCATATTAGAACTTTGTGTCATTTGTTAAGATATGTAATAGATTAGTCATTGGGCTTTGGACTTGGTAAGCTAATATGTTAAGAGTTAAGTTAGTAAGACTTGTATTGTTTCATATAATCTAAGTCCAAGCCCAAGCCCAAGCCCATAGAAAAGCCTTTAGGGCATCTTATCTCATGTACTATATAAGCCACCTTATGCCTCATTTGTAAGGTGTGCTTGTGTGTGCTTGTATGTGTATTGTGTGTTTTTTAATAAAAGTTCTCTTCATCTTTATATCTCTTTATATATATTAACGCCACACATATTCTATACAAGTCACCATCTTTACTTCATATACTCGTCATATTTGTGTTAAAGTTGATAGATTTAAGGTCCTACAATTGGTATCATTCGCCTAACAATGATTTAGGAGGGTGTGGAAATCGTTTTTTTTATCAAGTTTTGGTTAAAAAGTTGCGTATTTTTCTTATATACGTGCACTTTTTCATCAAAAAGCTTTGATCTTTACAAGTTTTGGTGTTAAAATTGTTGTTTTTATTGAAGCTTTAGTGATTCTAAGTGTTTCGGGAAAGATTTGATCGAAAGAAACAAGTGGAAAAAGTGTTTTTGGTTGAAAAAATCGGATTTTTAGCTGTTTGGGTCATCTTACGCGTAAGTTTTACGTACTGCCCAAGTTTATAGTTGTCAATAGTACTTTTTGGTACTTTTACGCGTAAGTTTTGGCATATAACCCTCTTCCTACGCCTAAGTTACTTTCCTACGCGTAAGTTTAAGCTCAAAACCCTTTTTCTACGCAAAAGTCTGATTTCCTACGCATAAGTGAGGTTCCTACGCCTAAGTTTTAAGTAGAAGTGTTCTTACGCAGAAGTTTTACGCAGAAGTTCCTACGCAGAAGTTGTACTTAGTACTTCCCTGACTTGGATAAGTTTGTGGAATAGTTCGACTTGGGATATCTTACTCACTTGGATAAGTGTGAAAGATTTGGTTACATACCTTTCGCGTAAAAATATTACGCATAAGCTAAACCTTACGCGTAACATAAATCTTACGCATAAACACATAGTTTACGCATAAACAACTAACTTTACGCTTAAGTGTTTTCTTACGCATAAGATTACAGTTTACGCCTAACATTTGCTTTACGCCTAAGATTCACTGTTTACGCATAAGTTCAGTCTACGCATAAGATTCAGAGTTTACGCTTAAGATCTGGGTTTACGCATAAGAATTTGACTTTTGACAACCAAACTTCAAACGGCCATAACTTTTGAACCGTAACTCCGTTTTTGACGAATTAGCTGTCTAAAGATCATTCAACCCAAGCTTCGTGGCCCTATTCCACTCCGAACGAAAGTTATTGAGGGTTTAAGGTTTCAGATCAAATTTTTCACCATAAAAACTTGCATCAACTTACACTAAACACAACTCCTACTTCGTTGAATCGATCCAAGATCAACTTTATCATTTATCAATGGCAACTCAGCAAGACATTCATGCAACCGGTGCCGAAAACCGACCTCCCATGCTGTCAAAGGGTGGTTACTCACAGTGGGCTAGTCGTATGATGCGCTATCTTAAGAGCAAACCAAATGGAAAGCTTCTTATCAAATCCATTATGGAAGGACCCTTCAAACCAAGACAAGTACTAGACCCTGGAGATCCTAATGGAACCCCCAGTGCAACCATACTACAGAGATCAGAATGAGACTGAGTACACCGAGGAAGACAGACAACAGATAGTAGCTGATGATCAAGCATTTCATCTCGTTGTTCTTGGTCTACCTGAAACCACTTATGCAACTGTTGACAGTGAAGGAAGTGCTCATGCAGTCTGGGAAAGAGTCAAGAGGTTAATGTATGGGACAGACATCGGGAAACGGGAAATGGAAACATATTTGCTCAAGGAACTTCGCAAGTTTACTTCAATTCCTGGTGAATCCATAGAGTCGTACTACCTCAGGTTCTGTAAGATCATGAATGATTTATCGAGACACAACCTCAGTCAGACAAACATTGCTAACAACACCAATTTTTTGAATGAGTTACAACCAGAATGGGGAAGATACGTCACTATTGTTTATCAGACAAAGAATTTGCATGAAGTGACTTATGATCAGTTGTACGACTTCTTGAAGCAAAATCAAGCTGAGGCTAATGAAGTAAGGGTCGAATTACTTGCTAAAAAGCATGATCCTCTAGCATTAATGGCTAATACACCAACTCCTTTACCAGTAAATACACAACAACCATCATCGTCTTCCACTCACAACTACATGCAACCATCCTACATTCAACAACCAACACCTGTCTACCAACAACAATTCTACCCACAGCAACAACATGTTATTCCACAACAGCAATACCCACAATTCCAAGAACCAGAATTCACTGACAATGATGAAGCTACTGCAGCCTTCACACAAGCGTTTGCTTTTCTGACAAAGGCATTCCAAGGACGCTATTCTACACCAACTAACAACAACCAAAGGATTTCATCGAACACTCGCAACAAGCAGATTGCTTAGCCGAGTTTCAATATGGGCAACAGAGGCCAAATGGTTGGAGTTTATGGCAATCAGCAGGGATATGCTACTGGATTTAATATAGGTAATCAGAATATGTAGAATGCAGGTCAGTATGCAGGGAATCAGAATGCAGGTCAGTATGCAGGGAATCAGTATGGTCAGTATGCAGGGAATCAGATGGGTCAGTTTGTTGGAAATCAGAGGGGTCAGAATGTTGGAAATCAGGCAATGGGTAATTAGATTAGGAATGTGGCAGCTCCAGTTGTTGGGCTTAATGGAAATGTGAATCAAGGTAATCCGGTAAAGTGTTTCAACTGTCAGGGTGTAGGTCATATGGCAAGAAACTGTCCTACTAAGCCGAACAAGAAAGATCTAGAGTACTTATAGAAAGCAGTGCTGTTGGCACAAAAGGAAAAGGCAGGGTTTCAGTTGAATGCAGAGAAAACGAGTTTATGGCTCTTATGGATGACATGGAAGAACGAGAGGATATCGATGTGAACTGCATATTCATGGCAAATCTTCAGGAAGCTAAGTATGACACGGATTCTGACACACTTCCTGTTTATGACACCAATGCACCATCTGAGGTATCAAACTTCAATACATGTAACAATAATGATATATTTGATATGTCTCCTCATGAGGAACAACATTCTGAGAAGCTAGCACCCACTTATGATACATACCTGGATACGCCAAGTAGTAGCACTACTTCTTCAGCAACTCCAGATGTGAATCATAATGGAGGCTTCATTTCACAGCATGCTGAGCATGATGAGGAAACACGTGCTTTATTTGAATCATTATTGAACAATTGTGGTATAAAAATTGAGAAAGTTAAAAAGGTCAATCGCGAAGTTAAGGCCGCGAATGAGATATTGACCACTGAGCTTGAGAGATAAAAGAAAAATTCAAAAAGTTTTCAAATTGACAAAAAACGCAAGTTAGAATTTGAAATTGGTTATAAGAAGTTACTTGTTAAAGATAGGGAATTGCAAACCAAATTTGATACTCTTGAAATTATGTAACACCCCCAAAATACCGCAGCGGAAGACTGTGTCATAGGGGTGCTACTTCATAATACAAAGTACAAGTTATAGAAAACGAACTCTAAATGAGACGTTTTGAAAAGTTACCATTCGATTAAAGAATTCAAAGTTACAAACATGAGATTCCAAAGTATGATACATAAATGTATACAAAATGTTGAATGGTAAATGATAAAAGCGTAAGTCTTCAGAATATGCATCTTGACTCTAAGTTCCACGCACTAGCTATCGCCTTACTAACCTGAGATAAACATGCTAAAGTGTCAACACAATGGTTGGTGAGTTCATAGAGTTTGTCTTAAAACAGTTGAAAAAGCCTTAAAGAATGATCACATAGCAAAGGCATCGTGAATCCACTCAGTTACAAGTCCCGCCATAAGAGACTTGTAACCTGTGTGTTCACAACCCACTGCTACCATATAGTATAATAAAGACATGTATAAGTTCATCAAGACAATTAAGCAATTAGTAGTGAGTCTCTACTTCATCTCCGAAGACCTCACTTTTATGATGTATCCAACATTCGCAAATGTTAGGATGTATCAATAGCCTCAATGGTCATCCAAGGTCTTAATTTGGAGCCACCGGAAGTCTCAATGGTCATCCAGCAACTTAATCTGGAGCCACTGGCAGTAACACAATCATGTATGTATGAAATCAAGTATAATGCGATCAAGTATAAGACAATCAAGTATAGAACAATCAAGTATAATGCGATCAAGTATTTGTACAAGTAAGCAAGTAGTTGTGCATGTATCCCCCCCAAAGAGTTAAAACAAGTATGAAAAAGTAGGGGCTATGACTCACCTTAAGTCTATGTAGTGAGTAATGAAAATGGTAGTCGAATCGCGAAAGTCTCTAAGAGCAGCCTATAATAGAACGTTGCGACTTAGGTTTGGAGTAACGTCTAAGAATACGAAGAATTGCCTATATATGTCTTGCATAATGTTCATGATGTAGTACTTTAGTATAATGTGTAAGTCTTTGAATATAAGTCGTTTATGAAACATGTATAGTATGTATATCTCTTACTACCGTTCGGGCCGACATAATTCAGAAGTCATGAAGTAAACGTTCGAGGAGCCAGGACACTTTAACTCGTAAATCCACAACTCATCTCGACGGCTTACTTAATGAACTCCTCACATGAGGCTCCCTACTATTGTAGTATTTGATAACATATATATATATATATATATATATATATATATATATATATATATATATATATATATATATATATATATATATATATATATATAAGCTTTTGATCTTTAAAAGTTATATGGTCTTTAGCCGTGGCTTTGCCGTGACCTTGGTCATTGTTACCATGGTCTTAAGACTCAACCTTGGCTTTAGCCATGGTTGTGGTCTTGGCTTTAGGTCATTAGACCTCTTGGACTTAGTAATTCATAACTATAATATAGTGACTTTGGTCTAAAAATGGGCTGTTAAGAATTTGAAGAAATTATCACTCGGAAAGCCTTTTCAGGGCTCGAGCTTCTTTGTTCCTGAACGAAAACGTCGTTCCGGACAAATTTTGTGTTTTAACTTTTTGATGAATCGGACCAGAAGTGGGACTTTCAAAATGAAAATTTGATCAGAATGCTATTTAGGCAGTTTTGCCGTTTTGGTTTCGCTAACTTCAAATGGTCATAACTTTTGACTCGTGTACTCGTTTTGGGTGATTCAAATTGCTATGTTTTCCTTGTTAAGTCCTCTTTAACAATAATTAAGTGTCAAATATCAAAGTTATACTATTGTGGTCGTGGTTTTCCATAAAAATCACTAGTTTGCTTGTTTGCTTGTCATAAGTTAACATATGTATACCAATACTCGTTTTATCCATTTTTAAACATCATGAACACAATAACAAGAACATATATAGCATGAAAGAAACATAATAAGCATGAAATGATATTGAGCAAGAAAGTGTATAAGAGTTTCTTACAACTTTTGGCTTTCTAAAGAAAGGAAGTCAAGTACGAACTAGGACACTAAACCTATGCTTGTAAACCCTTCACCATAACTCTTGTAACCCTTGCTAGCCTTGATCTAACCCTTGTGAAAACCATTTAACTTCAGCCCTAGTAACCTTGTGTAGCTCCTAATTCAACCATGGAATCACCAAACAAACTTAAGAACTAGGTAGAGAATACTAAGACCTTGAACTTTGTAATGTAACTTGTATATTGAAGATCAAAGGATCATGGTGCTATGAATAAAGAGTGTGGCGTTTTTGTGGTGAAGAAAGGAAGACATGAGCTCTCTATTTATAGCAAGAATGAGGAGGTTAGGAAGGTAACTAGTAAGCTTCCTAAACTTGGAGACAAAGTTGTAATTAAAAATGATCTAATGGCTAAAGTCATGAGATGATGCCACAAGTGTGAATGCCCCCCCCCTAGTGGCGGTTTGAAGAACTTGGAGAACAAGGTGTGGACTTTTGATGGTATTATCCTAAGTATGTAGCTAGTTTTGACTCCGTAAATCGCTAACCGTAAGTTTTTAAGTCACGAAACATAAAACCGGGTATCCTAAAAATATGAAACTTGTAAATATGGTTAAACATGTCAATATAGTCCATAATAAAATATAAAATGAGTGGTAGGTTCTATCGGGTGCTAAAACCCTGCTAAAAACTGGAAACACGGGTCTAAAACGCGTAATTCGCGTAAAACGCTGAACTGAAAAACGTAAAATTCCAAAACTTTTGGAATTGTCCTAAAATGATAGAAAATCATATTTCTATTGTTTATAATGTTTTATGGATATATCGGGATGCTGGAAGAACGTTTAAACCTAAAAGTAAATCTCGGACACGGCTTTGTGATTTTTGCAGAAATGATCCGACGAGCGTCAAACTCTCGGATTATCGTTAAAATAGTTTAACTTACGAGAATATGAAATAAAAATTTCTGAGATGAATAGTGAAAAGTGAATAGTAAAAAGTGAATAGTAAAATGTGAATAGTGAAATTTTCGGGAATAAAAGTTAACCTGAAATTGCGAATTGTTACAAATTAGTTCAGCAAAAACCATTAATTCTTTGAAACAAGAAATTTCTGATTTAACAAACCAGCTTTCAAAACAAAAATCAGCATATATCAATCTTGAAAAAGAAAGGGATGAGTTGAAAAAGGACTTTGCAAAGAAAGAAGATAAACTTTTGGATGAAATCATAGAGTCAGAACACAAGATTGCAAAACTAGAAGAATTAGTGGTTAAGTCGGGTCAGTCAAGTCAAACAATGAAAATGATTTCAAATCAAACTAATCCGATATCCATACGAAACACAAGATGGCTCTTGGTAACACAACTCCTTGTAATCTTAAGAAAGCTCAGCAAGAACAGAATGTTTTGTATAATAGTAATCTTATTTACACCAAACATAATCCTCCTGTCGTTCGGGATTCTGTGGAAACGATGGAACTTGTCGAAGAGAGCATAACTAAAATGAAACAAAAGGATTTGAAACCCATTGATTACAACAAATTGAACAAAATTTCGGGAATTACTTTCGTTCCACAAAAAGAACCATCAGTGTTTTCCATAAAACGACCATTCTCAAAAATGTTTTCTAAGAAAGTAGTTACTTCCAAATCGATTTCTAACATGGAACAGATTTTCTCAAACAACACTTTTAACACAAGTGCTGCAAGGGGATATCTTGATGATATTAAAACCAGAATTGGGCAACTTAAAACGACTTTTGAATCTAAAATGAGACTTAATGAGATCAACTGGAATTCCACGGTTCATTTACAGCTTAAAAAGATTCTTGAAAGTGATTTGCTCCTCAAATTAATAACATTCATGCTCGTGTCATTCATTTTGAACAAGCATTTTTGAAAGAAACAGCTGACTTCATCACGGATCACAAATCCCTGATAAAGAAGGCTAATGAATCTTTTGAGCAAATCAATGTTTTGGAAAACCTAAATGATTCTCTCTTCGAAGCCGTTATGACTACTGATATTATGTCCATCATTTTACAAACTTATTTTGTTCAAGACGATGAAAGACTGAGAGCTGAAACCTCCGCAATTGTTTCAAAATATGAAAATGCTCTTATTAAACTTTAAAAAGAAAATGTGTCATGTTTTAAACAAATTGATAGAAAAAGAGAAGAATGCAAGTATGACAAACTGTCGTATGAGCATGCCTTCAAGAACATGAAAGAGCAAAAAGATCTTTTAAGGGCTCAGCTTGAAAGTCAAAGAGGAAAGGGTGAGGAAACTAAGTTTGCAAAACCATCGACTTCGGAGAAACCAAATGTTTCAAACACGGTTAACAAACCAAAAATGTCAGTTTCACGGTTTGCTCCAAAAGTCGATGAGCAAAAGGATTTGACAAAACCAGTCACTCCAACACCCTTGCCCAAGCAATGTGAAAATGAAAAGATTGTTGATAAAGGAAAAGCGGTTGTCGATAGACCAAAAGTGATAGCACCTGGCCTTTTTAGGATTAGTCCCACTAATGCGTCTGCCTCCACATCTAAGACAAATGCGTGCAAAAAGGATAATTCTAAAGAGTCTAGTGATGCTAAAAAGGACAACAATATAAATCCTAACGCGTGTGCCTTACCTTCTACAGGATTAGAAAGCACCTCTAGGAGCAGCAGCCTAAAGCCTAGGAGCAATACAAGGAACAATAGAGTCTCGTCTGCCTCTACGAGTAGTAGCAAGAATAAAGTTGAAGAAGTAGAAGAACACCCTAGGAATTTATCGCTTTGTAATAAGAAACATGATTCATCTGAATGTAATGTCGAAAGTACTGGTTCTAATGCATGTTATGACTCTGTTTGTTTAATATGCAAGAAATGTTTAATTAATGATGTTTGGTTGGTGATGATCTCTTAACTGGTAATCGTGGTACAAACTTTTATGCTATCGACATCAACCAAATGGCTTCTACATCACCAATTTGTCTTATGACAAGGGCAACCGAAACTAAGTCCTGGCTGTGGCATAGAAGATTATCCCATCTCAATTTCGACACCATCAACAAGTTAGCCAAAGACAACATCGTCACCGGACTTCCTAAGTTCAAATACACCAAGGATCACCTATGTCCATCATGCGAACAAGGAAAAAGCAAAAGAGCATCATATAAACCCAAAACCGTACCTAGTTCGGAAGCAAGGTTACATATGTTGCACATGGACTTATGTGGCCTAATGAGAGTTGAAAGCATTAATGGAAAGAAGTATATTCTTGTTATTGTTGATGATTATTCAAGATATACATGGGTAAAGTTTCTCAGGTCAAAATACGAAGCACCAGGTACCATCATCACCTTTCTGAAGCGTATCCAAGTTCTACTTCAAGCTCCAGTAAGGATTGTAAGAACAGATAGTGGCACAGAATTCACAAATCAGGAGTTAAGAACCTACTTTGAAGATGTGGGAATCACTCGCCAAACATCAGTTGTTAGAACTCCACAGCAGAATGGGGTAGTTGAAAGAAGAAATCGAACTCTTGTCGACGCTGCTCGCACAATGCTGATTTATTCCAGTGCACCACTATTCTTATTGGCTGATGCTATTGCCACTGCTTGTTTCACTCAAAACCGATCCCTAGTACATCCAAGATTCAATAAAACTCCATATAAGCTAATGAACAACCGTAAACCTGACATCTCTTACCTTCACGTGTTTGGCGCTTTGTGCTATCCGACGAATGACATAGAAGATCTAGGGAAGTTAAAAGCTAAGGGTGATATTGGAATCTTCATTGGATATTCAAAAAACTCGAGGGCATTCAGGGTGTATAATAGAAGAACTAAAAGGATAATGGAGACGATGAATGTGAAGTTTGATGAGATTTCACAAATGGCTTCTGAGAGACTCACTCTAGAACCCGCGCTTAATCCAATGGCTTCAAATCAAAACGGATTAGGACCCGCACCAAACCCGCAGACTTCTGGACAAATCAGTTCAGGACTCGTACCTCAAGGAGCTCAATCAACAAACATGGAAAAACCTTCAGAACAAGAACTGGAAAATTTCTTCGAGTTAATGTTTGATGAGTACTATGGTGGAACTTCGACAAATGCATCTCAACAACATTCCGCTGCACCCGCTCAAAACCATCAACCACCACCACCATCACAAGACGCATCTACCACAATCGAAGCTGAAGCACCAACATCATCTACATCTACTCAAGCAACTCCAGTACTTGAAACTGTTCTACCAAGAGTTGATGAGCAAAATCAAAACACTAATTTTCAAGAAGAACCAACCAATAATTCAAACGATGTTGCGTTAGAAGAAGAAGAAGTATTTGAAAACCCGTTTGCAATAGACTCTGCTAAATCTTCTTCAAGGTTACAAGAACCATCTAACACACATTCGTTCAACCCAAGGTACTGTTGGATCGTAAACACCTTGAACTTGTGTTAATAATGATACTTTGAGTGATACCACTAAGTATGCGGAATCTACATAATGATACTTAGAAGATTGATTGTAAATGAAACAATTGTATGTAACAAAACAAATAGCTCCAATATTATTAATGATAATAATACGAGTGATCTATGATATCACTAGGGTTACACCTTGAAGCTCTAAGAAAACGTATTAGAAAAGATATATTCTAACTATGATCTAGGATCTCCTTTAATACAACAAGGAGTCCTCTTGTACAAGATAAGTATAATACTAATATAATAAGATATACACAAAATCTTTTCTATGTTTATCTATGCGCGTTTCTCTAACAGTTAACAAGTGAGCAATGGTAATATTTGTTCTTGCAGTGGTAATGAGTTTCCACTGCAAGTACAATCTTCTGCAGTTGTAATATCTTCACTAGCCGTGGTAACTGATAGAATAATTCCCAACAATCCTCCCCTAAACTTATGATTTATTTGTAAATCAACAAGTTTCTTCAAGTATACAATAAACCTGAGGATATGGGAATTCTTCCAAACACTTATCTTGTTTTTCTCAACACTTTATCAGCTCTTGCATATTGATCTTGAATTTTCTGAATCAAAGCTCTAATCTATTCACTATCTGCATAAACTCTTAACTTTATCATTCTGAGAACAAACCTCCCCTGAATCTGATCATCATTTGTCTCATCCTCCCCTGTTTGGGAGAATCTCCACCAAAATCAGCATAATCAGATAAAATGCAGAAGAACTTCTATCAATTCTTTAATATCCACCGATTATGAGAATGTGGTACACAGTTCCATCAAATCCTTTTGTAACATACTGCCTTCAGCACTTCTAGATGTATTACCTTCTGAGAGAGGTGCATCATTAGACAAAGATTCAATTTCTTACCTAGTGAAACTAGATAGTACTACTGAACCACCCATATGTTTGAATTTGGCTAGGGATTTCACAACCTGTATCCAATCCTTGAGAATCAGACACATGAAGTGTTGCCATGGTAGAGCTCTGAATGATATTTTCATGTCCTGCATCTACTCATATTAAGGAAAAATTTTACACTGTCAGTGGTAACTATGAACCTGCAGTGGTAAAAATTAATAGAATTTTCAAAGAGCAGTGATAAGTAAAACATGTAAAATTTTCTGCTTTTATCATAGTTTTTAGCAAACTATCAGCTATCAACGGATTTGATATGTCTTTACCATGAGCCGTTTGCTATGGACTAGCCAACTCTTGATCACAAGGATGTATGGTGAGTTGATAACCTAGTTTTTGGTAAACTATCAACCATGAACGGATTTGATGTGTCTTTACCTGTAGCCGTTTGCTCAGGACTAGTTGATTCTTATGTGGATTAGACATGGTGAATCAATAACCATTTGTTATGTGTCTTAAGTTACACATCTTATAACTCCATTCACATTAAACATCCAAACTTAACCAATAATAGTTAACCCAAGTAACTTTTAACCAAGTTACTATTTATACATTAATTGCTCCAAAGTCAACCCGATATCTTTCACAATTACTTCTTCGAACTACCAAAACGGATAGAAGTAAAGATACTTCATTAATTATCCATTGGCCTTGACTTTGCATATAAATAGGGGTCTCAAAACACATCAATCAGCAGCAACGAAACCATCACATTAACAAACCCTAATCTTAAATATGAGTTTCCCAATCGTGTACATCTCCTCTGACAGCTCTTCTGATGAAGAGATCAGCTATGTTTCAGATTCTGAGGAGCATTCTACTGGATGGAGTGGATACTTTCCACCAAGAACTGCATCAGCTCCATCTGTTGATGTTGATTCAGAGAAAGATGATCCCACCTTCAACCTTTCTGAGGAACTACCAAAAGCACTTACAACTGCCCTGAAGACTGCCATAAACAACATGAAGTGGCCAGAGTCGTCAAAGCCTGCAAAAGATCTGAAACCTCCACCACAAGTGCTTGGGCTTGCTTGTCCAAGAAAACAGCTATCCTTTGATGAGAAGAGGAATAAGCCAGCTAAGAGCAAGCATGCATATAAGGGCAAAGGAAAGAAGCCTATGTAGTGTCTGAAGATCTTAGGTTGTTAGGTTGTGAGTTGTTTACATGTGTTTTGAACTTGTCTTAGTGAAAGAATGTACTCTGCAACCTTTTGAAGTGATAAATAAATGATCTTCTCTGTTTCCTTATTACCACTGTGAGAGCAAATCTTTCCACTGTGTGATGCATAGTTTCCACTGAGCTTGTTTCTCCTTCATAAGTGTTAGTGGAAAACCATACAAACATATACAAACAATAATAGTACATAAAAGCTATCCTGCTACACCAAAAAAATATTAGACATCAAAAGTTTATGGATTAAGCATTCCAATACCTGTTACCAAGTACTGAAACCTACCCACATCAAGCCCTTTTGTTAATAAATCAGCATAATTGTCATCAGTATGAATTTTGACAACATTAATGAGTTTTTTCTCAAAACAATCTCTAATAAAGTGATGTCTAATTTCAATATGTTTAGTTTTAGTGTGTTGCACAGGATTCTTAATAATGCAAATTGTACTACTATTGTCTATATAGATGATGGTGTTCATGAAATTGTACCCATAATCCAAGAGTTGATTCTGAAGCCAAAGGATCTGAGCACAACAACTAGCAGCTGCAACATATTCTGCTTCAGTAGTTGAAGTAGCACCCATTGTCTGTTTCTTGCACTGCCATGACACCAATCTACATCCAAGGAATTGGCACCCTCCTGTGGTTGATCTTCTATCCAAACTTGCACCAGCATAATCACTATCTGAGTAAGTAATCAACTCCATAGGAGATTCCCTTGGATACCACAATCCTAGATTAGGATAAGTCTTCAAGTATCTAAAAATCTTTTCCACTGCTGTCATATGTGATGTCTTTGGAGTCACGTGAAATCTTGCACAGGCACACACAGCAAACATAATGTCTGGCCTTGATGAAGTGAGATACATCAAAGAGCCAATCATTGACCTGTAAGTATGTACATCAACATTTACACCACTAGCATTCTTTAACAATAAGTGAGTGGTCTTGTCAGCAGGGGTATTAGAAGATTTTGCATCAGTGAACTTGAACTTCTTAATTATCTCAGCCACATACTTGTCTTGACTGATAAAAATGCCTTCTTTACTTTGTTGAACTTGTAGCCCCAAAAAGAATGTGAGTTCCCCCATAGAACTCATCTGAAATTCATCTTTCATTAGCTTCTCAAACTCTTTGCACATCTCTTGTTTAGTGGATCCAAAGATAATATCATCAACATATACTTGCACAAGTAGAATATCACCCTTGTCTTTCTTGATGAACAAAGTTTGATCAATCTTGCCCCTATGAAACCCATTATTCAATAAATAAGTAGCTAAGGTTTCATACCACTTCCTTGGAGCCTGATGTAGACCATAAAGAGCCTTGACTACTTTATAAACTTTATTGGGGTGATGAGGGTCTTCAAAGCCTGGAGGTTGAGCAACATATACCTCCTCATCAATAGTACCATACAGAAAGGCACTCTTAACATCCATTTGATAGACAGTAAATCCCATAAATGATGCATAGGCTAGAAATAGTCTAATAGCCTCAATCCTTGCAACGGGAGCAAAAACTTCTTCATAATCAATACCCTCCTCTTGAGTGTATCCTTGAGCAACTAATCTAGCTTTGTTCCGGATGACAATACCTATTTCATCTTTCTTATTCCTGAACACCCATTTAGTACCAATCACTTTCATACCATCAGGCAAATCACAAAGAACCCAAACCTTTTGAAGCTTGAACTGCAATAACTCATCCTGCATAGCTTCAACCCAGCTTGATTCTCCTAAAGCTATAGAAACATTTTTAGGCTCCATTTGTGATAGAAAGTAGAAGAATAAACATTCATTCTTAGTAATGTGATTCTTGGACTCATAGACTTCACTTATGAACCCATGTACATCTGTCATCCTTGTTTGCCTTCTTGTCTTCACACCTGAATTAATTTCACCAATAACATTCTGAATTGGGTGAGCTTTATGAATTGTAGACAGTGATGTGTTAGGAATATCATATGATGATGGCATATTTGTGATTTCAACATCATTAATTGGTGTCTCCTGAGCTATATTTTCCACATCTGGTCCTTCAGTGGAAACATCATGTGTTGTAGTGGTACCAGGATTACCACTGCCTTCAGGAATATCATCATGCAGAACATCAAAATTCACAAATTCATCTTCCTGATTAGTATTCTTTGAAGGTTGTGGGTCTGCATTAGCATCGAATTCCCAAATTGGCATAACAAATTGATCTTTATCATCTTCATCATCTTGGCAAGATTCATCTTCATCAATAAACTCCTCTGAGTCCTCAAGAGCAGCATCACTTGAATCTGAAGGAATAGGAACATAATTCATTGTATTTGATAAAGTCTCAAGATCAAATAGCCATTCAGGTCCTGAACCTGCTATGTTAGCTTTGTTTTCAAGAAACTGAACATGCAAATTCTCTTCTATCTTTCTTGTTCTTAAGTTGTAGACTCTAAAAGCCTTACTAACCATGGAATAACCAACAAAGAAACCTTCATCTGCCTTTTCTTCAAACTTTCCCAGATGATCAATGGTATTGAGAATTGTGACATGACATCCAAATGGCTTCAAGAAATCCAAAAGTGGGGGTCTTCCTCTGAAAAGCTCATAAGGTGTCTTGTTCTTTGACTTGACTACTAATACCCTATTTTGTATATAGCAAGCAGTGTTAACTGCTTCAGCCCAAAATGTCACTGGAAGCTTTGAATCAGCTATCATGGTTCTAGCAGCCTCAATTAGTGTTCTATTTCTTCTTTCAGCAACACCATTTTGCTGAGGTGTTCTTGCAACACTAAATTCTCTTTTAATACCTTTGTCTTTGCAGAAATCATCCATTACTCTATTCTTGAACTCTGTTCCATTGTCACATCTGATGATCTTTATCTTCTTTTCAGCTTGATTTTCAACTTCAGTGATGAAAGTCTTGAGTATGTCTGTAGTTTCATCCTTGGTATTTAAGAAGAAAACCCATGTAAATCTACTAAAATCATCAGTCACAACTAGGCAATACTTCTTCAAATTGATGCTGCTAACAGAAGTAGGACCAAACAAGTCCATATGCAGCATGTAGAGTGGATGATCAATAGTATTTACTGCCTTGGTCTTGCAAGAAGCTATGTGTTGTTTACCTTTAAGACAAGCAACACATGTTTGATCATTTTCAAATCTCTTCTCAGGTAAACCTATGACTAGACCATCTTTTACAATCTTATTGATGGTCTTGAAGTTAACATGACCAAGTCTTCTGTGCCAAAGCATAGATTCATCCAAAGTGGCTTTTGCAAGTAAACAAGTAACATCATCTTTAGCCACTATCTTCTTCATGTCAATGCTATATAGATTACCTTTTCTAGGGATTTTAAGCAAAATGTCTTTTTCTTCAGGTAGCTCATAATCCTTAGATAAGATAAAGCATTCATCTTCTGAGAATATAACTCTGTGTTTCTTGTCACACATTTGTGACACACTGAAGAGGTTGTACTTGAGTTCTGGTACATAGTATACATTCTCAAAGTCCAAGTTTCCAGCCTTGATAGTTCCTTTGCCAGAAACTTTGCCACCAATTCCTCCTCCAAAACTGACAGCTTGCCCATCAAGTGATTTGAAATTTGAAAGATAGGCCTTGTTGCCAGTCATATGCCTGGAACACCCACTATCTGAATAACCTTGATCCTCTTTTGTCTTTGAATGTCCCTGCACATAACATAAAGGAATTAGTACCTTTTGGGGACCCAAACCACAAATGACTTGGATCTGCCTCGTGTATCAATATAATTGTATCTATCAAAGGTCATTGATACACCATTGGGATTGTTTGAGGTTGTTGTTCCTTTTGGTTTCCATTTCCAACGAGCTGAGGCCTTAACAGCTTTTCCCAAGTTTACCCTTTTCTTATTCACATGAACATCAGTGGAAACATTTGGTCTTGCAGTGGTAACTGCATGCCTAGCAGTGGAAACTGCTGGATTAGAAAAATTGGGTCTCCACATGTGATTCTTGTGATCATTCTTTTCAAAATAAGTCTTTTTCCCTGTTTGATAAGATTTAACAAAAGAAGTGACGGGGGACTTAGGATAAACTCTGTTTTTACTACTGGCAGTGGTAACGGCTGGTCTAGCAGTGGAAATTGGTTTGATGCCAGTGGTAAGCATAACAGACCTGGGAACCATCTTGCTTAGGGGGTTTGGGTGAGTCATTTTATTAGAATTATGTCCATTCACCATTTTATTCACAAATACTTCCCTTCTTCCCATGTGGTAGGTACAGTCTTTAGCTAAATGGTCAAAGCTACCACATATATGACAAGCCTTATTGTTGAACACAAAATCACTACCAAACTGCCTAGTTTTAACATGATTCCAACTTCTCATGTTCCCTCTAGGAGATTTAGACCTATTCCTGTACATTTCTGCATACCTAGTAGTAGGCCTAGTGTAATTTGCCTATGTCCTAGGCTTCTCTTTGACTTCTTCAGGAATACTTTTTCTTTCCTCAACTTTAACATCTTCAGTAACACTAGTTTTAGACTCAACATTCAAACATTCATCTTTAAGAGATGAGTCACTAGCACTATCAAAAGTCTCAACCTCAACCTGAACCTTTTCAGTTTCAACTGGTTTAACAAATTTTGGTCCATAGGTCATGGGTGGATCCTGAAACTCTTCTAAGCCTGTGTGAGCTAGGTCAATGCCAGGAGGTGCTGGAACACCTCTTAGAGGTGGTGGAACAGATTTGTATCCAAGACCTGATTTAGCTTTGCTCACAACTTGGGCTTCCCAGATTTTGTCAATGCTCTTGGATTGATGATCTAGTGTTTGCTTAGTTATCTGAATATTCTCACTAGCCTTTTTAACTTTTTCAATCTCTTCCCTAAGAGCTTTATTTACTTCAACATAAAAATCTAAGTCTCTTTTTAAAACAGCAATGTCATCACTGAACTTAGATTCATTAGCCCTATAATGCTCTATCTGTTTTTCTAAAACACCTAGACCTCTTTTATGATTTGCTAAATTATAATTAGTATGATGTAAATCTAGCATCAGTTCATCATATTTTGTTTTAGAGATCTCTAACTCTTTTAAGGCCTTACAGTTTTTAGAACAAGCATTATCAGTATGTACCTCAGTGTCAGAGAAAGCCATGAGTGCATGCTCAGTAGCTAGCATTGCAAATTCTGAATCATCTTCTCCATCCTGAGTCATAAAGCTCCAATCAAAGCTCACTCCATCAATAGCCAATAGCACCTTTGGCTCTTCTGTTGTAGGTTCTTTGTTCTTTTCCTTCTTGTACCAAGTTGACTTGTTGTCAGATTTCCTTGGTTTTCTGCATTCTCTTGCAAAGTGCCCCTTCTTGTGACAATTATAGCACTCCACCTTCTTTTTGTCAAAACCTACAGTCTCATCACCACTTATATGTATCTTTCTCCCTGTCTTCTTCCAGAACTTCTTTGATCTTAAGCTTAGTAATGCCACCTGCCATTTAATGTCCATTTCCTCCATATCATCTTTATCAATTTGATCCAAATCCTCATGATTGAGAATTGAACCACCCACATGGCTTGATATAAAGGCATAGAAAGTAGCATCACTTAGTCCTGCAACCTGTTTCTTTGAGCTCCTAGTGGAAACATTTCCATTACCAGTGGAAACAATCATGTTACCACTGTCATCATCACTATCACTTTCATCATCTGAACTATCATTACCTGATGATGATATGAGTGCTGCACTTGCAGAACTTGTTCTTAACTTGCCAGCTTTCTTTAATCTTTGTTCAATAACTTTGAAGTTATTGTACACATCATTAAGCTTCATGGTCTCAAGATCTGACTTATCTTCCCAAACAGCAACATTGGTATCAAACTCAGAAGGTAAGCTTCTTAGAAATTTAAGATTGAGGTCTTCCTTTTCCACCTCAATTCCAAAAGCAGTGAGCTGAGTAACAATCTTTTGTAGCCTTGTAAATATGCTATCAAGAGATTCATTACTTTTTGAACCAAAGTTTTCATAAGTCTGCTTCAGTAAAGTCTTTTGAGTCTTCTTGGTAGAGTCATTACCACCAAACACTTCACAGATCTCATCAAAAAGGGTCTTTGCAGACTTGTATTTGCTAAAAGCCAGAACTTGTTCTCTGGGTAGAGCCATCAATAACAAACCTCTAGCCTTCAAATCATTCTTTAGTTGGCTTCTTTCTTCATTAGTAACAGGACCAGTGTTAACTTTTGTTACTGTCTTGTCACCAACCTGCTCTACAGTTGTACCAGGTTTGAATGAATTTCCACACATTATGATCTCCCATAATGTGTAGTCTTGAACCATAAAGAATTGTTCTATCATAAGCCTCCACATCTCAAAGTCATTAATCTTAAGCTTAGGAAGCTTTGCAGCAATGTTTGATTGACTTGTTTCTGTCTCCATTGTTTCTTTTGAGTCTGCCATAGGATCTTCTAAATCAAAATATCAAAGCCTTGCTCTGATACCACTTGTTGGATCGTAAACACCTTGAACTTGTGTTAATAATGATACTTTGAGTGATACCACTAAGTATGCGGAATCTACTTAATGATACTTAGAAGATTGATTGTAAATGAAACAATTGTATGTATGAACAATGTATGCAACAAAACAAATAGCTCCAATATTATTAATGATAATAATACGAGTGATCTATGATATCACTAGGGTTACACCTTGAAGCTCTAAGAAAATGTATTAGAAAAGATATATTCTAACTATGATCTAGGATCTCCTTTTATACAACAAGGAGTCCTCTTGTACAAGATAAGTATAATACTAATAAAATAAGATATACACAAAATCTTTTCTATGTTTATCTATGCGCGTTTCTCTAACAGTTAACAAGTGAGCAGTGGTAATATTTGTTCTTGCAGTGGTAATGAGTTTCCACTGCAAGTACAATCTTCTGCAGTTGTAATATCTTCACTAGCCGTGGTAATTGATAGAATAATTCCCAACAGGTACCCTTATACGTTTCAATGGACAAAAGACCATCCAATAGAACAAGTTATTGGTGAACCTTCAAAGCCAATTCAAACGAGGAGACAACTTGCCACCGATATCGAATTGTGCATTTACATTTGCTCAATCAGCCTCAAAGAACCAAAGAACATTCGGGATGCAATGGCAGAAAACCCTTGGATAGAAGCAATGCAGGAGGAAATTCTTCAATACCAGTTACATGATAACTGGGAACTTGTTGAACGACCACTTGATATACGTGTTCTTGATCTCAAGTGGTTGTGGAAGAACAAACTGGATGAGGAAATGACTGTTATTCGCAACAAAGCTCGTCTCGTGGCTAAAGGTTCTCCACAAGAAGAAGGGATAGATTTCGAAGAATCATTCGTGCATGTAGCTAGACTTGAAGCAGTCCAGATCTTCTTAGCCTATGTAGCTAAAAAAAAACATCACAGTCTATCAGATGGACATTAAGACAGCTTTCTTGAATGGAACTCTGAAAGAAGAAGTGTAGGTGAGTCAGCCAGAAGGAATCGTTGACAAAGATCATCCAGACTACGTCTACAGGCTTAAGAAAGCCATTTATGGTTTAAAACAAGCTCCAAGAGCGTGGTATGACGAACTATCATCTTTCTTGCTCAAAAACAATTTCACCAAAGGAACGGTTGATGACACCTTGTTTATCAAAAAATTCAAAGATGACATTTTGATTGTTCAAATTTACGTGGACGACATCATTTTTGGATCAACCAATCCTAACCATTCAAAACATTTTGAAAATCTCATGATAAGAAAATTTGAAATGTCCATGATGGGGGAACTAAAATTCTTTCTTGCTTTACAAATACATCAATCCCCTTGTGGTATTTTTATCAATCAAGCTAAATATATGATTGGTCCGAAACAGTCAGATAATATCAACCAAGTAATGGTCAACAAGTCAAACAGCCTAAACCAATACTCCGGTGAGTTTAGTGTTTCCCCGGATCGTTAGATCCCAACGAGATGTGAAATCTGAAATAAAACGACTTTGAGATCAGGTGAATTGAACAGGAAAAGGGTTTAAGTGATTTGTATTACTGAAATATAAGAGTGAATAGCTTTAATAAGCTATATCAACTAATACGTGAAATCAGATAAGTACACGTGAAAAAGGGACTGAAAAACGTAAACGTTTACTAATTAAACGTAAACAAAAACAAATTTAACTTATAGTAGGATTTTGCAAGCCTTAGGGGCTTAAATGCAAATTAAATAAATTTAAAATATTTATTTATTAATTAAAAACTTATTTGATTAATTATTTATATTTAATAACTATTTATTAATTATTTAACAATTAACTATTAATTATGAAAATGTAAAATAAGTCTAGAAAATTAAAATTAAAATTTCTAAAAATCTAAAATATTATAAAACTTATTTTAAAATTAAAATTATATTTTTCACAATATTTATCTATTTATTATTAATTAATTATTATTTAATTATTATTTAACTACTTATATTGATTAACTTATTTATAATTACTAAAAAGACTTAGATAATTATGAAAAATTTTATATATCTAATTAACCATCATAGGAATCCTAAAAAAATTATAAAAAGATTATATTATGTATTTTTACTTTAATTTACTAATTATTATTCTATTTATTGATTAATATCTAATTAAACTAATTAAATTATGAAAACTAGTAAATGAACAGTATAAATCACAATAAAATTTATAAGATTATTTTATGACTTATAGAAGCTAGGAAAAATATAAAATATAGGTGTTACCTTATAAAAATATATTATGCTATTTAATCCTTATTTATTATTTAATTATTAAATAAACTAATATTAATTCTAAATAATACTAGATGACAAAAGAAAATTCTGGAAAAATTTATAAAATTACTTTAATATATAAGAGATTTAATAAAAATATAAAATAGCATAAGTGCTTATAAATAAGCTAAAAGGAAAATTAAATAGATAATTTCTATTAAATAGAAGCTATCACTATAATTAAGTTTGGTTTTTTTTCTTGTTTTTCTTTTACAAAACTAATTAAATACTTAAAATAAGAAACTTTAATAAAGGAAATTAATTTATAATCACAAAATAAGCACTATGAGTGCTTATTAAACCACACAGTTGACTTTTGTTGACTGTGGATGGATTTAAGCTCACAAGAGCTTATGTGGGGTCCACCTTGATAAAACTGATGTAATCAAGTACAATGAACAAGTTTAAACAGATATAACACAAATAAGCTAAGTAAAATAG
>CM060701.1:113432500-113452709 GCA_030686995.1 Artemisia argyi
GAGTGATCGGGTGATTATTGTTTAGTTTTCACGAAAACCGTCGTTATATTCATACGCGTACGTTATAAATAAAATAAATTTCCAAAATACTGGGTAACTGAATGTTATAACTTTTATGATGTTAAAATGGATATAAAAATATGTCGGGACCATTGTGGGAATATTTAGATATATTCGTCGTGTATAAACCGGGTGTTAACGTTTACTATAAATACTTATACGAAAAAAACGTTAAATGTACTGAATATAGAAATTTGAAAATCCTGAGAGTGGTATAACATGAAAATGCTGTTATGATGATATGCAGACTATCTCCAGTCCGTATGCAGTGTTCTTAACACTAATGAAATGAATTCGCACCTAAACCAATCCGGTTACGCGAATTTGAATACCCGTAAACTAAATTTACGATGAAATGAGTAATGCAAGTGAATGATGAAATCTTTTCCCGCAGTGAATAGTGTTCCGTGAATAGTAAAATTTCTGAATGCTTCCCGGAATGTCAAACTGACACCAAAAATGATGAATAGTAATCTGATGAATAGTGTTTTGATGAATAGTGTTTGATGAATAGTGTTTTTCCAAAGTTCGGGAAATGACCTGAAATGACCTGAAATGGTGAGTTGTGACATTTTTCATGGAATGATATTGACAATCTTTTGAATTGTTTTCTATGAGTATGACTGTGTACTAAACTGTAATGACCCCGATTAGACTTCCGCTGCTTAATCAAATTTCGGGGTGTTACATGTTCTGTCGGAGTTATATTACCTATTTAGTCTAATGATACGCTAACGTACATTGTATTCAGGTATGTTATTTATATACAAGATAAAGATGATATGCTATGAAATTCTTGCTGCGTCGTTCATTGTTTATATTGTTATATTTAGGTTCCATATTGTCCAACATGTGATTTAAAAAGAAAAAAGAAAAAAAAAACAGTAGATACATTTTGGCATTTATGCTGTTGATGATGATGGGTCACAATGTGGGCATGTGTCACAATTTTGGCATGACAGCATAAATTACGTTAAAAACCCGCGAGGCCGCAACGCGGCCGACCGTAGCCAGACTCGTTCTACATATAAGTAACGGACTTTCAAAAATTTCAAATTTTAGGTAACAAACTCTATAAAATACCATTATTACCAACAAAGCTTATTGAATTTATTCAATGTTAGGTTATATGGGCTATGTTTGCAGGTTACCAGTTATATGCCCGTTTAATAAAGTTAAAAAAAACATTTTTATTAAAACACTTCGACCCAACATATAATAACGTTAGTCAATAATTCACTTTACCAAAAACGTTCCCCCCCCCCATTTCCACAAGAACCCTAACTCCCAATTCCACAACCCTAATTTTCTGTTTTATGTAATAATCAAAATGGGTAAAGTTAAACCTGAAAGGAATCGTGTTTTCACAGTTAAATTATAATACGATGGTTATTTTACAGTAAAACCTTTCGATTATATGATCGGCGATGAAAAAGCAAATCACAGATGTTAGGTTTGAAGGTATGTCATGTGTTGATCTTTTTAATTTAGTTAGGCATTTAGTGCATAATCCACTTAGGAGCCTTTATTATTGCAAAGTAGGCACGCCATTAAGAGTAGGCATTAAGGAAATTAAAAATGATGTTAATGTTGAGGCATTTTTAACTGTTGGTTATGAATCAAAATGGGAAGTTGATTTATACGCTGAACATGTTGATGATGATGCTTTAGATTTTAGGGACCATGCATAATCCATTGATGTTGATTTGGGGAATGAATCTAGTGATGCTTATTGTTCTAGTGATGAAGAAGATTTGGGTGATGTGGAATTGTTTACTAAAGGTGATGAGAATGTAGAAATTAAGATTGTCACTACCAAAGACCCATTTCTTAACAAATTGTGCTCTAATAGTGGTCACTTTAAAGGTTTCATTGATGAACTAGTCAATGTCCATGCAATAGAAGTATTAGAAGACCCAGATAATATAGATCCTAAGTATAGAGCTAAGCCATGTATTATTTATCCAAGACATGATCCTACACATGATTGGGATAAAATGAAACCTATATTAGGAATGAGTGTTGGATCGATATACTCTGACCAAACTTAACTATAACTTGTAATGGTCATAGCAATCTTGAATAACTCAAAACTACTAACAATGAAATGCTGATATAACCTTGTAAAGTATGCAGAATCTACTAACACAAAGCTAAGAAGAACTTTGAATTATTATATTAAAACCAACTTGAACCTGCTTATCTTACACAGATTCACTAACAATCCCTAACTCCCTAATATCATATTGATGGATCTAAACACCTTGAACTGTGTTAGATTGATACTTTGAGTTATATCACTAAGTATGCGGAATTTACTTAGTAACACTTAGAAGTTTGATTGTGAATGAAACAGTTGTTTATGAATGAGAACAATATATGTACCAAACGATTAGCTCTAATATTACTAATGATAATAATACGAGTTATCTTAGTATCACTAGGGTTACACCTTGAAGCTCTTGAAAACGTATATATAACCTTTAACCTAGGATCTCCTTTTATAGCACAAGGAGTCCTCTTGTACAAGATAAGTATAATGCTAATAGAATAAGATATACACAAGATCTATTCTATATTTATCTAAACACGTTTCCTAACAGTTATCTAAACAGCAGTGGTAATATATGTTCTTGCAGTGGTAATGAGTTTTCACTGCAAGTACATTCTTCAGCAGTTGTAACGTCTTCACTAGCCGTGGTAACTGTTAGTATAATTCCCAACAATCCTCCCCTAAACTTATGATTAATAAGTAAATCAATAAGTTTCTTCAAGTAATCAACAAATATGAGGATATGGGAATTCTTCCAAACGCTTATCTTCTTCTTCTTAACTCTTTATCAGCTCTCACACTTTGATTATAAATCCTTTGCAGCAAATCTTCTATGACTTCACTTCTTTCCCAACACCTAAGCTTCACTGACATCATCACAGTCAATACTCCAGCTCTTAATGGATATTCTTTCTCTGCAAGCATAAACACATCAACTCCATCTTGAGTAGAAAGATGATGTACATCACTTGAGTCATAAAACTTCCTCAAAGTATTCATGTTGTGAGCTTCAAATCTCCAATATCTGTCACTTGGATCAGGTTCATATAATCTTCTGAAGTGAACCCATAACTCCTTAGCCTTGACATCAACAAGTTCATCCTTCTTGAACTGATCTTGAACAATTCTCCACAAAGTATCCAAGTCTTCTCTATCACAAGATCTAACAATGTCTTCAAAATCTCTGCAAATACTTGTGACACTTCCAGTTCTGATAATCCTCCAAGCAACTCCAAAATCATCAGAATAGATTTCCCAACCAACTACTGGATATTTTGTTTGTAAAGGTTCAATATTAAGTACATCAGTCTCTATAAACATCATGTTTGTAACTTGCTTTTCTGTCAACTTGCTAGGACCCTCTTTTGCTTGAGATGACTCCTGAGTCTTCAATTTCTTTGCATCTTTTGATCCAAGACTCATTCCTGACCTTTTTGTCTTCATCACTACAGGTTCTTGATCCATAGGATTGAAATTATTATCTTGTCTTTTAATCCTGTAGTAAATACCTTCAATTTGATCATGTGACATTCCTTTGAATTGAGCCATCTTCATATTGCCAACATGACAACAAAAAGTCTTCATCTCAGCAATGATCTGTGCCTTTGTAAGTTTCCTTGGCTTCTTTTGACCTTTTCTTACATCCCCAATGATATCATCAAGAGCCTGCTGATTCTTTATTTGAATAAAATCTTTTAGTTGAGCAGACCTTTGTTCTACATTCAAGGTTGTATTTGCAATAAGTTAAATAGCCTTCTTTGTAACACCCCCAATTCATGGTTGCAGCGGAATTCAAACTGGGTGTTACTCGACGGCACAATAGTCACAATAATTGAAAACGAACTCCAATTGAGTCGTTTTAAAAGATTTATCATTCAAATTGTATAAATATCAGAGATTACAAAATGAGGTCCCAATTGGTTCCATGTTTACAAATCACATTTAGTGAGTTTTTGAATGATAATAAAATTTATAGCCCTCTTGAGTATCCGTGCCATTCCGTGCCATCCTTGATCGTCATGAACCTGAAATACATGCTTGAGAGGTCAACACAAAGGTTGAGTGATATTCATAGAGTTTGTTTAATGTTTGAACACAATATGTTGGTAGTGTGAGCTGTAGACTCACACCAATGTTTGGAAAACAAAACAGGTAGGCTACGTTATTATACGCCCATAAAATGTATTATACACTAAGCTTATGACACCAAAACGTTAACGTGTACCAATATCGATCGGCAGATTTATCCCGGTTGGTACTTTGCCGTCATACCTAATGTTTCAAATATTAATGCATTTGTTTGAACTTAGTCAATACAAATGGGATTCGTCAATCCCAATAGGCCTATTCACAATATTCGCGCTCACTATTTCTAGTGATTAAATGGTTCATAATAAGGGATCTCGGTTTGGCAAGGATGATACTTAGTGATAATAAAACAATCAGGCAAGCATACAATCTAAAAACATTGTGCTCGGTTAAAAATAGCATGTATTCCCCCCAAGGGTTTGTAAAACAATTAAGTAATGGAAAGTGGGGCTATGAACTCACCTTGAGTTGGATGATGTATAATGAGAATGATGGATATGCCGTAAGAACTTCTATGAGCAACAACTTTTGGCTTTCTAATAAAGAAAGGAAGTAACAAGTAAGGAAAAGGACTTTGATAGACTTGCTTCAACCCACTTCACTTCATGCAATCTTTCTACCCTTGTAATCTTGAAAGATGGATGATGAAGGTTGAGGTGAATTGAGTGGATTTAAACTCAAGAGAAATCACCAAGTATATGAGGTTATGGAAGAGTTTTGGTGAATGATAATCTAACTAGGGTTTCTATCTTGAAGAATCACTTGAACCTTGCTATAATTTGGAAGAAAATAAACTAAGTGTGAAGTGTTGTGGTGTGTGGTGATGGACGGCAACAAGAGGGAGGGGGGGGGGGCTTTTATAGGTCTTTGAGGAGGTTACTTATCAAGACTAGTCAAAGCTTTCATGACAAGTTTATACACATGTATCTCATCCAAGGTAACTTAGCACAAGATCAAGCCACATGAGGGTGTGACTCCCCCCCTAATGGCGGTTCACAATGGCTAGGAGGGATGAGTTGGCTTGGCTTGGTATTATCCTAAGTATTAGGATGAGTTTTGACTCCGGGAAATGCCAACCGTAAATGATTAGGCCTCAAAACGTAAAACCGGGTATCGTAAAATTATGAAACTTGAAAGTATTGTTAAACATGTCCATATGTCCCATAATAAAATATAAAATGAGTGGTAGGTTCCATTTGGGTGGTAAAACCCTGCTAAAACTGGAAACACGGGTCTAAAACGCGTAATACGTAAAATGTACGAATATTGCGTAAAATTGAGAAAAGTAAAATGTTACTTTTCTAATATGTTATTAATGATTTAAAATGACTTATAATGTCTAGACTGGGCTTAGTCTAATGTCGGTTGGTATTAAATGTCTTTTAGACATCAAACCGTAAGCCTAAAAATCAAGAAATGACTTATAAAATCAAGGAATGATTTTTGGTCAAAGGAGGAGGGAAAAATATGTTGACTTTTTCTAATAAGTTGAAAACTCAAATTGTCTTAGAAACGCGGTGCAGGTATAGGCTAAGGTTACGGCTGAGTAACAACGCTTAAAAACTGAAAATTCCAGTTTTTCACGGCCGAGGCTTATTTTGGTCATGTTTTTCTCAGTCATGATTAATTCTCAAATAAATCATGAGTGTGTCAAACATTTTTCTGATGCGGGGTCACTTAACGCGGTCGAGTTTCGTTGTGCGTAGAATTTTTGAATGACGTTTTACCCTAAAACGTGTAATTCCTTATTAACTTTCACGAAAATGAGCTTATGAATGTCAAACTTTTAATTTGTCATGGAAATGATTTATCACTCGAGGCCAAGAAATAAAAATCAAGTTTCGGGAAAATTTCGGGAAAAATGAATAGTAAAAGTGAATAGTGAAATTTTCCGGGAATAGTAATTATCCTGAAATTGCGAATTGTTACAGTCTCCACCCCATATGAGAGCTCCGTCCCGGAGATCAATTTGCGTTAGGAGTAGAAGTTTCGTTGGTAAAAAGATGTGGGTATTTCTTACGTATCTGGTCCTCTCGTTCCCATGTGTATTCAGGACCACATCGTGAGTTCTAACGAATTTTTGACAATTGGAATACGGCTTTGCTTGAGTTGTTTGACCTCTCGGTCCATGATTTCTACGGGTTCCTCAATAAATTGAAGATCGTCATTGAGTTGAATTTCATCGAGTGGAATCACGAGTGATTCATCTGGCAAGCATTTCTTTAGGTTAGATACATGGAAAGTGGGGTGTACACTACTGAGTTCTGATGGAAATTCAAGTCCGTACGCCACAGGGCCAACCCTAACTAGGATTTTGAATGGTCCGATGTATCTTGGGTTTAGTTTTCCTCGTTTACCGAATCGTATCAAGCCTTTCCAAGGCGATACCTTTAGCATAACCCTGTCTCCGACATGGAATTCTAGGGGTCTGCGTCGTGTGTCGGCATAACTTTTCTGTCGATCTCATGCAGTTTGTAGTCGACTTCTGATTTGTACAATCTTATCCGTTGTTTCACGGATGAGTTCTGGACCAGTGAGTTGAACTTCCCCCACTTCAGCCCAACAAGCAGGTGAACGACACTTTCGACCGTAAAGTGCTTCAAATGGAGCTGCTTTAATACTTGTATGATAGCTGTTGTTGTAGGAAAATTCGACTAATGGTAGATGAGTATCCCATCCTTTTCCAAAGTCTATTATACAAGCTCGAAGCATGTCTTCAAGTGTTTGAATGTTTCGTTCACTCTGACCATCGGTCTGAGGATGATACTGGTGTTCCAAAAGTACAAGATGAATATTCAATCTTGTAAAGCTGATAAGGGTGCTTGTGGTGTAACTAAGGATGATTTGAGCTTTAAAAGTGCATCAAGATCTGTTATTGAGCTTGTGTTTGTAACGGTTGTAAAGATAATGATGTGATATGTTGATGAACAGAAGTGTGTAGTGTATGCTTAACATTAATACTCTTAGGTATAGATGTTGAGTTTGTTTTGAAAATCTTAAGAGATTTTAAAGGTTTATGATGGAATGGTATCCTTAGGAACTAAACAGGATAGTACTTCTACAGGATGAAGAGAATAATTGATAACTATCCCAAGATAGTAGTTCGGATTACCTCATAAATGAAAATTTTCAAGAATGAAATTAGGTAATACAAATAAGGTGTTAAGATCTTGCTGAGTGGTAAGGCACTATCATGTCTCTAGATTGTTTTAATGTATTCTGGTGGTTTATCGAGTTCAAGTAGGAAATCAATCTAAACATAACCCTAGTACAACTATTCTCAGTATTTGAAAATTTTAAGTCGAATATAGTTAGTCAGACTATATTCCACTGTCCCTAGGTTAAATATAGGTGACTAGTCTATATTTAGCCAAGGTTCGATAAAATTTTCAAATACCTAAATTAGGTATACTTTTGATATGTCCGTTGCTTTCGGGAAACTGTCCACTAAACAAAGGCGATGTCAAACCCTTCAATTGCAAGTCCCGGCCATACAAGACTTGTAACGTATGTTTTCATATTCCATTGCATAGAAGATAGTACGGGTAGGTACGTGTGGAAAGGAAGTTTTAAGTAGTTCTAAAATAGAACATACTTGGCCAGGATCACGAACTTTTAATAATGAAGGTTTCATAAGAAAACTTTGATGAATGTAGAGCTGAACTTCAGCTTTTGTAGGTGATGGATTAGTTTGTCCTTTAGAAATCTCATATTTCTTGTTTGGAAATCGATAAATTGTGATGGGTTTTTGATATCATATGAAATGATATTGATGATGTGATGGAATAATTCTAGAGACCATTTGCACAAAACACAATGTCTCGGAAGTAGGTTAGACCATTGTGCAATTCACAATGTCTGGGAAGTAGGTTAGACCATTGTGTAATTCACAATGTCTGGGAAGTAGGTTAGACCATTGTGTGACTCAAAACATTTGAGAAATGGTTAAGACCATTGTATAATACAATGTCTTGGAAAATAGGAAAGACCATTGCAATCAGTTACAATGTCTTGGACATAAAATGTTGGAGTAGGAACATGATTGGGAGAATCTAGTTGTGTCGTAATGCCCTAGAATAGGCATACGCAGATATGTTTAGTCCATTGTTTAGATAAATGATTGAAAATAAACCGAGTTTATATATCAATATACTAATGCTTACGGGGAAATGCTCAATTATGTTTAGGGTACATATATTAATATGCAATTATGTTTGTGTAGCATAAAATGTCTACGGGGAAATGCTCAAAATGGGTATATATGAATATACTAATATGTTTGTGTAGCATAACATGCTTACTAAGTCCATAATCGTCTGGAGGATGCAAGACACGGAGAGCGGAAGGCTATAAAAATGTTTTTTCTTGTATGTGTGGTTATAGTTTAGGTCTCAATTAGACCCGTTTCTCTATAACCATGGCTCTGGTACCAATCTGTAACACCCCCAATTCATGGTTGCAGCGGAATTCAAACTGGGTGTTACTCGACGGCACAATAGTCACAATAATTGAAAACGAACTCCAATTGAGTCGTTTTAAAAGATTTATCATTCAAATTGTATAAATATCAGAGATTACAAAATGAGGTCCCAATTGGTTCCATGTTTACAAATCACATTTAGTGAGTTTTCGAATGATAATAAAATTTATAGCCCTCTTGAGTATCCGTGCCATCCTTGATCGTCATGAACCTGAAATACATGCTTGAGAGGTCAACACAAAGGTTGAGTGATATTCATAGAGTTTGTTTAATGTTTGAACACAATATGTTGGTAGTGTAAGCTGTAGACTCACACCAATGTTTGGAAAACAAAACAGGTAGGCTACGTTATTATACGCCCATAAAATGTATTATACACTAAGCTTATGACACCAAAACGTTAACGTGTACCAATATCGATCGGCAGATTTATCCCGGTAGGTACTTTGCCGTCATACCTAATGTTTCAAATATTAATGCATTTGTTTGAACTTAGTCAATACAAATGGGATTCGTCAATCCCAATAGGCCTATTCACAATATTCGCGCTCACTATTTCTAGTGATTAAATGGTTCATAATAAGGGATCTCGGTTTGGCAAGGATGATACTTAGTGATAATAAAACAATCAGGCAAGCATACAATCTAAAAACATTGTGCTCGGTTAAAAATAGCATGTATTCCCCCCAAGGGTTTGTAAAACAATTAAGTAATGGAAAGTGGGGCTATGAACTCACCTTGAGTTGGATGATGTATAATGAGAATGATGGATATGCCGTAAGAACTTCTATGAGCAACAACTTTTGGCTTTCTAATAAAGAAAGGAAGTAACAAGTAAGGAAAAGGACTTTGATAGACTTGCTTCAACCCACTTCACTTCATGCAATCTTTCTACCATTGTAATCTTGAAAGATGGATGATGAAGGTTGAGGCGAATTGAGTGGATTTAAACTCAAGAGAAATCACCAAGTATATGAGGTTATGGAAGAGTTTTGGTGAATGATAATCTAACTAGGGTTTCTATCTTGAAGAATCACTTGAACCTTGCTATAATTTGGAAGAAAATAAACTAAGTGTGAAGTGTTGTGGTGTGTGGTGATGGACGGCAACAAGAGGGAGGGGGGGGGGGGGCTTTTATAGGTCTTTGAGGAGGTTACTTATCAAGACTAGTCAAAGCTTTCATGACAAGTTTATACACATGTATCTCATCCAAGGTAACTTAGCACAAGATCAAGCCACATGAGGGTGTGACTCCCCCCCTAATGGCGGTTCACAATGGCTAGGGGGATGAGTTGGCTTGGCTTGGTATTATCCTAAGTATTAGGATGAGTTTTGACTCCGGGAAATGCCAACCGTAAATGATTAGGCCTCAAAACGTAAAACCGGGTGTCGTAAAATTATGAAACTTGAAAGTATTGTTAAACATGTCCATATGTCCCATAATAAAATATAAAATGAGTGGTAGGTTCCATTTGGGGTGGTAAAACCCTGCTAAAACTGGAAACACGGGTCTAAAACGTGTAATACGTAAAATGTACGAATATTGCGTAAAATTGAGAAAAGTAAAATGTTACTTTTCTAATATGTTATTAATAATTTAAAATGACTTATAATGTCTAGACTGGGCTCAGTCTAGTGTCGGTTGGTATTAAATGTCTTTTAGACATCAAACCGTAAGCCTAAAAATCAAAGAATGACTTATAAAATCAAGGAATGATTTTTGGTCAAAGGAGGAGGGAAAAATATGTTGACTTTTTCTAATAAGTTGAAAACTCAAATTGTCTTAGAAACGCGGTGCAGGTATAGGCTAAGGTTACGGCTGAGTAACAACGCTTAAAAACTGAAAATTCCAGTTTTTCACGGCCGAGGCTTATTTTGGTCATGTTTTTCTCAGTCATGATTAATTCTCAAATAAATCATGAGTGTGTCAAACATTTTTCTGATGCGGGGTCACTTAACGCGGTCGAGTTTCGTTGTGCGTAGAATTTTTGAATGACGTTTTACCCTAAAATGTGTAATTCCTTATTAACTTTCACGAAAATGAGCTTATGAATGTCAAACTTTTAATTTGTCATGGAAATGATTTATCACTCGAGGCCAAGAAACAAAAATCAAGTTTCGGAAAAATTTCGGGAAGAATGAATAGTAAAAGTGAATAGTGAAATTTTCCGGGAATAGTAATTATCCTGAAATTGCGAATTGTTACATTCTTACTGATAATAGGATCATTATTAATCATGTAGTCAATCTCTTCCTCTGTAGGCACATAAGTAAACATTGGAGGTTTCTCATGTATGACAGTTGGTGGAACAACTGAAAGTGGTTCTGCCATTACTGCTTCAAGTTTGTCCAACCTCTTTGCTTCCATAAAACTAGCAACTTCATCTTCCTCTAGCTTTCTCTTCTTTTCATTCTCTGCTATAGCTAATTGCTCTGCCAATCTTGCATCAAAATCAATCTGAGCTTGATCTTTCTTAGAAATCTTTGTTGTTTGCTCTTGTTCTGAACCAGTCACAATAGCTTTTCCTTTGACTGTTCTTATTCTGGCAGCTTCTTCCTCTGCAGCAGTGGTAACATTTTGGCCATCAGTGGGAATGTTTTCACTTGCAGTGGAAGTATTTTGATCAGTGGGAACTTGTTCTGCATCAGTGGAAATTGGTTGAGCAGTTCCAACTGTATCATCAAAATTAAAATTAGCATCAGCATCCATATCATAATCTTCCCCAAAGTCTAACTTCCTCCCCTTAAACTCTGCATCTGATTTCCTCCTCTGTTTGGAAGAATCTCCCAAATCTTTACTAGAACCTGCAGAAAACTCATCCTGAGGTGAAGATGATGAAGAGAACACAACTTTGGCAGATCTTTTCTTCTTGAGACTCTCAACTTCATTCTGCAATCTTTGAATCTCTGCCTTCAGTTGATTCAGCTCTGTGGCATGTTGTACTTTGGTCTGTGCCAGATCTTTCTCCAGAGCTTGAACCTGCTTGACTAATTTTGTACAGATGTCCATCAATTCAGGTGGTTGCACACTGCCCTCAACACTTCCAACTGTATTACCTGTTGGGAGAGATGAATCATGGGGCATTGATTCAGGCTCCTCCCTAGTTGGACTAGGATTAAGCCTTGAACCACCACTCCTTGTCCCTAAACCAAAAGGTTCAGCAACATGCAATGTTGAGATGAGAGAAGTTGGCTGCTTATGCCTTCTCTTATAAGTGTGAGTGACTGCAGGGGTATGGTGAATTGGTGGAACAACAATATTGGGTGTGTTATGGGATACAACTGGGATGGTTGCATCTTCACCCTGTACTTGTGAAATTTTAGCAAGCATTTGAGGAAAAAGTGGATGAACCTCCCCATTCCAAAGATCTGAAGCCTTACTCATGTTTTGAAAAACTTTTGGCTTAAGATAGGAGGTTTCATAAATTCTATTATGAGGTTGCAGTTGAAACTCATTTAACACTGCTTGCTTAAATCTTGGATACATCAAAAATTTATATGGACTCTTTACATTGCCTTTCATATTATTGAAGATAAACTTTGAAAAATTGAAAGTCCTATCAGTTGCCAAACAAACCAAAGGATAAGCCATGGTTGATGTAAATTGTTCATAAGATGTTTTCTTAGGACTTAGGCAATGTAAAAGAGTGTGAATGAAAAATCTCCAATGGGGACAAAAACATCCTTTTCTGAAAGTTACTTTTTGTTCAGATGTATCATACCACATTAAAGCAATATTTTCAAAAATATCTGAATTGGGTAATATGATGATACCATTGAGATCATCCAATTGGAGAATTCTCCTCAAGGATGACTCAGTAACATCAATGGTTACCCCATCCACTGTGGCTCTTAGAGCTTCCACAGATTCATGTGTGTCTCCCTGTTCAAGAGTTATGGACTCCATAGTGTTCCAGAACTGTTTGACATGAGAGACATAGATTGTGGGATTAATAGTTAAGGCATACCTTATATGAGTTGTATTTAGAAAATCCACAATCTGATGAAAAATAGGGCCACTCTTCTCGTTTGACTTTTGTAGATAGGCCACTTGGTTGTGCTCCTCGACAAATTTTAGAATCGCCATGATATTTGTGAAAAGAGAATAAAAGTGTTAGTAATCAAGATAAAAATCAAGCCGTATGATGATCAATTTATACTAATAGGGTTTGAGGAGGTTGCGTAATATGAATTATCTTAAGAAAGAATTATCTTTGGAAAAGAATAAATTATAATAGGTAAGAAGATAATTCACAAAAGATTTACCCTATTAATAAGGAAATACGGTTATATTTACAACGGCTAGTAAAAAATAGATTACTGACACAACAGTTGTAACGGCTAGTTCATCAGTGAAAAAATTACTCTTGCAGTGGTAACTAATGAACTAGCAGTGGTAAAATTTTCACAACATATCAAAGAGCAGTGGTAAGTAAAACATGAAAATTAGCTGCTCTTATCATAGTTTTTAGCAAACTACCAGCTATCAATGGATTTGATATGTCTTTACCATGAGCCGTTTGCTATGGAATAGCCAACTCTTGATCACTTGGAGTAAGGTGAGTTGATAACCATATAGTTTTTGGTAAACTATCAACCATAAACGGATTTGGTAAGTCTTTACCAGGAGCCGTTTGCTCTGGACTAGTTGATTCTTATGTGGATTAGACATGGTGAATCAATCACCATTTGTTATGTGTCTATGATACACACCTTATAACTCCAATGACTCCAATAATATGGGTTGTATGCTGCAGAACAAAGTAACACTCAACTTAACCCATAAAGATTTAACCCAAAGTAACTTTTTAACCAAGTTACTATTCACAAAAATATCTTCCAAAAGTCAACCCGATAATAACCAAATTTACTCCTCCAACCTACCAAAACAGGTAAGAGTAAATATTCTTCATTAATTAGAATTCGACCTTGACTTTGCTTATAAAAGGGGGCTCAAAAACCTTTATCTTTCATCAACAAACATCTTCAATAACACAAACCCTTTACAATGAGCTAGTTCCCAATTGTCTACATATCCTCAGATGATTCATCTGATTAAGAGACCAGCTATTGCACAAACTCAGAGGAACCATCTACAGGGTGGAGTGATTACTTTCCTCCAAGTGCTACTACATCCACATCATCCAACATGAAATCCAAAAACACTGAAGCTTCTCCTACTCCGTCCTTGGAGTTCTATTCCATTTCTTCCTCTTATGATGATGATCCAACCTTCAATCTTTCCAAAGAACTTCCAAAGGCTCTCACCACAGCATTGAAGTCTGCCATAAGCAACATGAAGTGGCCTGCTGTTGAGAAGCCTGCACAAGCACCAAGGCCTCCCAAGCAAGTTCTGGGACTTTCTTGTCTAAGGAAGCAACTTTCTTTTGATGACAAGAGAAAGAAAGCTTCCAAAGGCAAGCATGATTATGAGGGAAAGGGAAAGAATCCTATGGAGTAGATGTTAGGTTGTTGGATTTGTTATGTGATGTTTTTCTGTTTTGGTGACAATGTTTTCTTGATGGTTGTTATGTACTTTCTTTATGCATCAATAAAAGTACTTTTTCTTTATGCTTTTATCACCAATCTTTCCACTGTTGTATGATTATTTCCACTGTGCTTTTGATAATACAAATTAGTAGAAAACCATACATACATATACAAACAATACTAGTACCTAAAAACTATCCTGCAACACTGAAAAGTATTAGACATCAAAGATTTATTGATTTAGCATTCCAATACCTGTTACCAAGTATTGAAACCTACCCACATCAAGACCTTTTGTTAATAAATCAGCATAATTGTCATCAGTATGGATTTTGACAACATTAATAAGCTTTTTCTCAAAACAATCTCTAATAAAATGATGTCTAATTTCAATATGTTTAGATTTAGTGTGTTGCACAGGATTTTTAATAATGCATATGGTACTACTATTGTCTATATAGATAATGGTGTTCATGAAATTGTACCCATAATCCAATAATTGATTCTGAAGCCATAAGATCTGAGCACAACAACTAGAAGCTGCTACATATTCTGCTTCAGTGGTTGAAGTAGCAACCATAGTTTGCTTCTTGCACTGCCATGACACCAATTTACATCCAAGAAATTGACATCCACCTGTGGTTGACCTTCTATCCAAACTTGCACCAGCATAGTCACTATCTGAGTATGTGATCAATTCCATAGGGGATTCTCTTGGATACCATAATCCTAGATTAGGATATGTCTTCAAGTACCTAAAAATCTTTTCCACTGCTGTCATATGTGATGTCTTTGGATTCACTTGAAATCTTGCACAAGCACATACAGCAAACATAATGTCTGGCCTTGATAAAGTAAGATACATCAAAGAACCAATCATAGACCTGTAAGTATGCACATCAACATTAGCACCACTAGCATTCTTCAACAATAGATGAGTAGTCTTATCAGCAGGGGTATTTGAAGGTTTTGCATCAGTAAACTTGAACTTCCTAATAATCTCAGTCACATATTTGTCTTGACTGATAAAGATTCCTTCTTTACTCTATTGTACTTGCAGCCCCAAAAAGAATGTAAGTTCTCCCATAGAACTCATTTGAAATTCATCTTTCATCAGCTTTTCAAACTCTTTGCACATCTCTTGTTTAGTAGACCCAAAGATAATATCATCAACATATACTTGAACAAGTAGAATATCACCCTTGTCTTTCTTGATGAACAAAGTTTGATCAATCTTGCCTCTATGAAACCCATTATTCAACAAATAAGTAGCTAAGGTTTCATACCACTTCCTTGGAGCCTGATGTAAGCCATAAAGAGCCTTAACCACTTTATACACTTTATTTGGGTGTTGAGGATCTTCAAAGCCTGGAGGTTGAGAGACATAAACCTCCTCATCAATTGTACCATACAGAAAGGCACTCTTAACATCCATTTGATGGACAGTAAAGCCCATAAATGATGCATAGGCTAGAAACAATCTAATAGCCTCAATCCTTGAAACAGGAGCAAAAACTTCTTCATAGTCAATACCCTCCTATTGAGTGTATCCTTGAGCAACCAATCTAGCTATGTTCCTGATTACAATACCTCTTTCATCTTTCTTGTTTCTAAAAACCCATTTAGTACCAATGACCTTCATACCATCAGTCAAGTTACAAAGAACCCAAACCTTTTGAAGTTTAAACTGCAACAACTCCTCTTGCATTGCTTCAACCCAGCTAGATTCTTCTAAAGCCATATAAACATTCTTAGGCTCCACTTGTGAGAGAAAACAGAAAAACAAACACTTATTCTTCCTCCTATGCTTCTTGGACTCATAAACTTCACTAATGAACCCATGAATATCATCTTTCTTTGTCTGTCTTCTAGTCTTCACACCTAATTGAAGTTCACCAATAACATTATCAAGTGGATGCATTTTGTGAATTGTAGTCTGTGATGTGCTAGGAATATCATATGTTGTAGGCATGTTTGAGATCTCTGCATCATCACTTTGGTGATTCCTGAGATGTATGTTCCACATTTGGGCTGTTGCAGTAGGAATTGAGTTACCACTGCTAGTAGGAATTTCTTTATTCAGAACATCAAAATCCACACCATTTGCATCACTTTTCTTTTCAGAATTATCAACAAGGTCCCAAAGTGGCATAACAATTTGATCTTTATCATCTTCATCATCTTTGCAAGCTTCATCTTCATCAATGAATTCTTCTGAATCTTCAAGATCTTTGTCTCCTGTACTTGAAGTAAGAGGTACATAATTCATTGTATTGGATAAAGTTTCAAGATCAAATAGCCATTCTGGTCCTGAACCAGCCATGTTAGCTTTATTTTCAAGAAACTCAACATGCAAATTCACTTCAATCTTCTTTGTTCTTAAGTTGTAGTCTCTGAAAGCCTTGCTAACCATAGAATATCCAACAAAGAAGCCTTCATCAGACTTTTCATCAAATTTACCCAGATGATCAATGGTATTGAGAATAGTAACATGACACCCAAATGGCCTCATAAACTCCAAAGTAGGAGGTCTTCCTCTAAATAACTCATAAGGTGTCTTGTTCTTTGTTTTGACCACTAAAACCCTGTTCTGTATGTAACAAGCAGTGTTAACTGCTTTAGCCCAAAAATTCACTGGAAGCTTTGAATCAGCTAACATGGTTCTAGCAGCCTCAATTAGTGTTCTATTTCTTCTTTCAGCAACTCCATTTTGTTGAGGAGTTCTTGCAACACTAAAATCTCTCTTAATACCTTTGTCTCTGCAGAAATCATCCATAACTTTGTTCTTGAACTCTGTCCCATTGTCACACCTGATAATGCCAGTGGTTTCATCCTTGGTTCTTAAAAAAAAAACCCATGTGAATCTACTAAAATCATCAGTCACAACAAGACAATACTTCTTCAAATTGATGTTGCTCACAGATGTAGGACCAAACAAGTCCATATGCAGCATGAAAAGTGGATGATCAATAGAATTGAATGCTTTGGTCTTGCATGAAGCTCTGTGTTGCTTTCCTTTGAGACAGGCAACACAAGTTTGGTCATTTTCAAATCTTTTCTTAGGTAAACCTCTGACAAGTCCATCTTTCACAATCTTGTTGATGGTCTTGAAGTTAACATGACCAAGTCTTCTGTGCCAAAGCATGGATTCATCTAAAGTGGCTTTTGCAAGCAAGCAAGTAACATCATTATTAGCCACTATGTTCTTCATGTCAATGCTATACAGATTACCTTTTCTAGGGATTTTAAGCAAAATGTCACTTTCATCAGGGAGCTTATAATCCTTAGATAAGATATAGCATTCATCTTCTGTGAATAGAACTCTATGCTTCTTGTCACACATCTGTGACACACTGAAAAGGTTGTACTTGAGTTCTTTCATATAGTGCACATTCTCAAAGTCTATGTTTCCAGCCTTGATAGTTCCTTTGCCAGAAACTTTGCCACCAATTCCTCCTCCAAAGCTGACACATTGTCCATGATAAGGTTGAAAGTCTGAAAGATAGGACTTATTGCCAGTCATGTGCCTGGAACATCCACTGTCTGAGTATCCTTGATCATTTGTAGTCTTTGAATGTTCCTGCACACAAAATAAAGGAATTAGTTCCTTTTGGGGACCCAAGCCACAAATGACTTGGATCTGCCTCGTGTATCAATATAATTGTATCTATCAAAGGTCATTGATACACCATTGGGATTGTTTGAGGTGATGGTTCCTTTTGGTTTCCATTCCCAACGTGCTGAGGCCTTAACAGCATTTCCCAAATTAACCCTTTTATTGTTCACAGACCCACCAGTGGAAACCTTTGGCCTTGCAGTGGTAACTACTGGCTTTGCATTTGAAACTGCTGGTTTTGAAATTTTGGGTACCCACTTGTGATTATTGTAAACTTTCTTTTCAAAATTGGTCTTTTTCCTTGTTTGATTAGATTTAACAAAAGTAGCAACATGGGACTTAGGGTAAATATTGTTTTTATTTCTGGCAGTGGCAACTGCTGGTCTAGCAGTGGAAACTGCTGGTCTAGCAGTGGAAATAGGTTTAATGCCAGAGTTAAGTAAAACAGACCTGGGAATCATCTTGCTAAGTGGATTTGGGTGAGTTAAGTTATTAGCATTATGGCCATTCACCCTAGTATTCCCAAACATTTCCCTTCTACCCAAGTGATAGGTACAGCTATAACACAGATGGTCAAAGCTACCACATATATGACAGGGTTTGTTGTTGAGCACAAAGTCACTACCAAATTGCCTAGATTTAACATGATTCCAACTCCTCATATTACCCCTAGGAGTTGTGGACCTACTTCTGTATATCTCTGCATATCTAGTAGTGGGCCTAGTGAAATTAGGTTGTGACCTAGGCTTCTCTTTGACAACATCAGGAATACTCTTTTTAACCTCCACTTTTACATTCTCAGGAACACTAGGTTTAGACTCAACATTCAAACTTTCATCTTTAAGTGATGAGTCACTAGCACTATCAAATGTATCAACCTCAACCTGAACCTTTTCAATATTCAAAGGAACAAGAACTCACAACTTTCAACAAGATTTCAAGTAACAAGGTATTTTCACTAAAAATTGGTACAAACTGATCCTAACCAACAAACTTTGGAATTATAATTAAATAAACTTGAAATACAACTGAAAATGGTGATTACAACTGTTTTAGACTAAATTTAGCTATTAGAAAAAGAGATTACATAAAAACGATTTTTAACTAAACTATACTACTCTACTCTAAGTTAACTACTGCTTCCATATCCTTTTTTTCTTCACTTTTATAAGCCCAAGGGACTTTCTCTTTCATTCCCCACTCATTTTTGAGCCCTTAGATAGCTTCCAATTGATCATGGCCGTTTATCTAGTTTTTAGCGGGAAAGTGGAATTTGACAGGTAATGGTGGTTTAGGTGAGGTATTAATGAGGGGGGTGGGAAGGTAGGGTGTAGGTGAGTGTATTTATGATAGTTGGTGAGGTTGGTGAGAAATTGGGAGGAGGGGGGAGACACAGTGCAGGAAAACGGGGGAAAGGAGGTGGGTGTACAGTGGTGATGGCTGGTGTTTGACCAAGGGTGTTGACCAGGTGTGTTATTAGTTTAGGTTTGGGCTTGTGGTGGGCCTTGGGGTGGATCAGGCCAAGGGAAGTAACAAAAGGGGTGAGTGGGCTGGGTTTTGTGTTTGTAATATTAAACAAGGGTCCGTTTGTTTTGTAACTTGGAAATACCACAAGGACTAAAGTTGTAATATGCCAAAATCCAAGGACCTGAAATGCAACTTTCCACAAATAGGGACCAACTTTGACAAAGTAAGTAAACAAAAGACCATTTTTGATAAATTCCAAATTTTACACCCAGGGACTATTTTTGCTAATTTAGAAACTACAGGGACCAAAATTGTAATTTCTCAAAACTGAGGGACTGAAATTGTATTTTCTTCAAACTTTTCACCCAAAGATCAATTTTGTAATATTTTGACTTTCAAAATTTTGGGTTGACTTTTCATTTAAAATTATATGCTCAGGGACTGATTTTGACAAATTTTGAAACTTGGGGGACTGAAACTGCCAATTTTGCAAACTTTGTACGTTTTTCATCTGTTTTTACTCATTTTGCATCTAAAACATAGAAAACACAATTTTGAAATATTTTTAGTAATTTGATGCATTTCTGAGTGTTTTTGTATGTTTTGCAGTTCAGATTTGACCAAAAATGATGAGTGTTTGAGCACTCATCACTTTTCTACATCAGATTTTTCTTTTTCAGTACGTCTTAAATCTATCTTTGCACATTCTAAATCACTTTCTAAAACTCTTATCTTTTCATCATATTTAAGTTGATTCTTTTGAAACCAGACCTTTTGTTTTTCTAAAGTTTTTAAAGCCTTTTTATAGGCCTCAAATTCTATATAACACTCATTGTACTTAGGTTTCAATTCATCATATTCTTGTTTAAGTTCATTGTATCTTACACTACATCCAAACACACAATTGTGTACCTGAGAGATGCCCATCAAAGAGACTTGTTCCTTCTTATCCTCT
>CM060701.1:113453209-113600666 GCA_030686995.1 Artemisia argyi
TACTAGTCATTAGGAACCCATGGTACCCTAAGAAGGTGTATGGTAGGATTAGTATAGATTTGTGGTGTTTGCAAGAGATTTGGTTGAAGTAAAAACTAGTTTTGAACCTTGGAAATGGATTTCTAACAAGTTTATAAACATGCTGTCCCATTTTGGTAAAATCTGGAAAATCAGTAAACACAAATGAAACTTTGGCAAAATTGTTGAGGGACCGATTACACGGTAAGGTGGTTAAACCTTCGTTCTTTGTGTATGAGATATGTTTGTGTGAATATGATTAAGTATGCGGAATCTACTTAACCACACTTAGAAGATTTATGTTTATTGTTATGGAAATGGAATAGTTAACACCAAACGATTCAATATTATTCAAAAATAATACGAGTGATCTTTAGCTTATCACTAGGGTTACAAAGACCTTGAATCTTATGTTTGTTCTTTCTATTGTCTGTCTATCAGAGTTGTGTATGGCATTGTCTCTCTATTTTTTCCACACTTATCTACATATCTAAGATTTTCCTTTTATAGCCCAAGGAAATATCTTTTACAAACTACATGACTCAACAAATAACTAGCTTATGACTAATCACTATTCTAGCTTAGTCATACAAGATACATCATGTATCTAAGATAAACAACTCACTTGGAGTGTTCAATTTGATGACTAGAACTAAGATATTATCTTTTTATGCAAGTGTTGAATAAGTCGGTCTTATCTACACAGCTGTTTGTTATGAGTCATAGCTGCACAGTCATAGCAGCAGCAGAATCAAGCAGTAGTATGATTCAGCAGCAGAATCAAGCAGCAGTATGATTCAGCAGCAGAATCATCAGCAGTAGAATCAAGCAGCAGCAGAATTCAGCAGCAGTAGAATCAAGCAGCAGCAGAATTCAGCAGCAGAATCATCAGCAGTAGAATCAAGCAGCAGCAGAATTCAGCAGCAGAATCATCAGCAGTAGAATCAAGCAGCAACATGATTCAGCAGTAGGATTCAGCAGCAGAATCACCTTCAGTGGAAACTCGCTTTGATTCTTCTGATATTTAATTCCTAACAATCCTCCCCTAAACATGTGAATCACATTCAAACATGTTTTCCTGAATTAAATGAGGACTTTGTGAAGATCTTTCAAACACTTCATTGTCAGACTAGTTGATCTGAACTTTCTTCTCTTCTGAGTGAATGAACTTATCTTTCTCTGGAACTTATCTGCTTTCTGATCTTTCAACAAGTGATGAACAAACGTAGTGAACTGAAATTGAATCTTTTCAACTTTTTGACCTAGATAGAACTTTCTCCTTTGAAATGCTTCATCCTTTCTGAATACAACATTTAAGAATGTTCTTGTCATTTTCAACCTCTATGTCATCATCTTATATGATCTTGTCTTTTCTTTTGGTTAATCTTCCTTAAACTAGGCTTGTATTTCCTCCCCTGAGATTCAAATATCATCTTATATTGATATCCTCCCCTTGTTTGAAAGATTTTCTCACAATCATAACATCATCATCTGATTTAGCATTGTTCCATGTTTTCAGACAATTTGTACATGAAGCCATCAATTCCTTAAGAGTTTAAGATTCTGTCCTCATCACTTCTAGGTGTGTTAACTCCTATGAGAGGTGATTCAATGGACATTTTTGACTTATGGTCCATCATTTGATGGTTTTTAAAGTCATCTTTTGAAAATCCTTTTAAGAAACTTTTGCCTTAGCAGTATGTATATGATTTTATTATGAAAAATCATACTGCTTACAACCATTTTGAAAGGATTAAGTGTGTAACAGACACTCAATCAAAATTTCGGTTTAAAGCAACCTCTGGTTGTGTGAGAACCAATGTTTTCAGTTATAAATAACCGCCTGTGTATAGATAAACCTATTCAAAAGGCTTTCTTTACAGGGTTTCCAGCTCGTGGCATTTGTTACCTCTAACACAAGTGTTAGATTCACTTTTGCTCGCTGTTCTTTCTATCAGATATCCGTAGATTAGTCACATTATACTTAAAAGTATAAAATGATAGAAAGTGAGTTGTATCAGTGATTAACTGATCAACTAATTTGTCAATTCAAAGTGAAATATCATAATCAGATTCCAAGAAAGAAGTTTTAAGGATTTTTGAAGTCCCAAACCTTTTCTATCATGAACCTATTATATCAGTGGAAATGATCCGCAGCAATGATCAGCTTTCAGCAGTAATGATCAGCAGCTTTGATCAGCAAATTTCACTTGAAATAGCTTTTCAGCTCAAACATTCATACCTGAAACTGTTAGTCTAAAACTAAAAGAACAAAGTACAAAGTACTTGTCTTGAATTAGAATAATCATAGAACTAACTGTATGAATAACTTCAAATATTGTTAATAGTAGACTTAGATAACAAAGTTAGATGCATTAACAAAATCTATACACAAAAACACATTATATTGAAAAATTTAAAGATTAAGCATTCCAATACTTGCTACCAAGTACTGAAATCTACCAACATCAAAAGCTTTGGTAAGAAGATCTGCAAAGTTTTGATCTGAAGCAATTTTCATTACTTGAATTAACCTTTTCTCATTGCAATCTCTTATAAAATGATGTCTTATTTCAATGTGTTTTGTTTTAGAATGTTGCACTGGATTTTTAATAATGCAAATTGTACTACTATTATCAATATGTATAATGGTATGTAAGAAATTGTACCCATAATCAAGAAGTTGGTTTTGAAGCCATAGAACTTGACCACAGCAACTTGCAGCAGCTACATATTCAGCTTCAGTTGTTGAATTTGCCACAATTGTTTGCTTCTTACACTGCCATGAGATAAGTCTGCATCCAAGGAATTGACATCCTCCGGTTGTTGACTTTCTGTCCAAGCTAGCACCAGCATAGTCACTGTCTGAGAATGCTATCAAATCAAAAGGTAATTCTCTAGAATACCATAAACCCAACCTTGGTTGACCTTTGAGATATCTAAAAATTCTTTTGACTGCTGTTAAATGAGAAACCTTTGGAGTTACTTGAAATCTTGCACAAGCACAAACAGAGAACATTATATCAGGTCTTGATGATGTAAGATACATCAAAGAACCTATCATAGATCTGTATGTATGTACATCCACATTTTCTCCATCTGCATCTTTAAGAAGTGGCTTCTCAGGATCAATTGGTGTGCTTGCTATTTTTGAATCAGCAAATTGAAATTTTCTAAGTATCTCTGCAACATATTTGTCTTGACTAATAAATATGCCTTCAGAAGATTGCTTAACTTGCAGACCCAAAAAGAATGTAAGTTCTCCCATAGAACTCATCTGAAACTTATCTTTCATAAGTTTTTCAAAGTCTAAACACATCTCCTTCCTTGTAGATCCAAAGATAATGTCATCCACATACACCTGTACTAACAGAAGATCTTTCTTGTGTTGTTTGATGAAAAGTGTCTGATCAATCTTTCCTCTTTGAAATCCATTCTCTAATAAATAGGAAGCTAGTGTTGCATACCAAGCTCTTGGTGCCTGATGTAGGCCATATAGAGCTTTAACTACCTTGTACACTTTGTCTGGATGGTCAGGGTCAGTGAAGCCTGGAGGTTGTGTAACATACACCTCTTCTTCAATTGAACCATATAAAAATGCACTCTTGACATCCATTTGGTAAACTGTGAAGTTCATAAATGAAGCATAAGCTAAGAAAAGCCTAATTGCCTCAATTCGAGCTACTGGAGCATAAACCTCATCATAGTCTATCCCTTCTTCTTGTGTGTACCCTTGTGCTACTAATCTAGCCTTATTCTTAATCACTATGCCTCTTTCATCCCTTTTATTTCTAAAAACCCATCTAGTGCCAATTACCCTTACACCATAAGGTAAATCAACTAGCACCCATACCTTTTGAATTTTGAACTGAAGAAGCTCCTCTTGCATAGCCTCTAACCAGCTTGAATTCTCTAGGGCTTTATGAATATTCTTTGGTTCATCTTGTGAGAGAAAACATACAAACAAACAGGAGTTTGAAGACTCATGTTGCTTTGAAGCATAAAGGGCATCAAGAATCCCTTTTTGATCTGAAGACATCAATTGTTGTCTTGTCTTCACACCAGATTGTACATCTCCAATCACATTTTCTAGGGAGTGGACTTTGTGAATTCGAGTTTGTGGAGTGGAAGGAACTTGATAATCAGATGGAATATTGCACAAATCCACCTCATCTTCTGAAAAGTCTGATTTTGTTTCTTCTGAAGGACTATCAGCAGAGACAATTTGCTTATCAGCAGGAATTGTTTGATCATCAGCGGGAACATTTTGCTCATCAGCAGGAACATTTTGCTGTTCTTCTGTTCTTCCTTCTCTGATTTTATCTTCAACATCTTCTTTAGCTTTGCCAGAAGAAGATTCTCCATTGGTTGAAGTTGATTCCACATTGGTATTTGACCATATTGGCATCATCACATAATCTTGATGTGTCTTCTTGTCTAACCTTGCCTCATCTGTTGCTTGTGAACCTGAAAAATCATTAGTTTCTGCAACAACAGGCACATAATTCATTGAATGGGTTAGAGTTTCAAGATCAAATAGCCATTTTGGTCCTTGACCTTCTACATTAGACTTATTCTCTAAGAACTCTATATGTAGACTCTCTTCTACTCTCTTAGTTCTTATGTTGTATACTCTAAAAGCTTTGCTATTGAGAGAATATCCAACAAAGAAACTTTCATCTGCTTTACCATCAAATTTTCTCAAATGGTCTAAGGTATTCAGAATTGTCACATGACATCCAAAAGGTCTAAGAAATCCTATTGCAGGAGTTCTACCTCTAAAAAGCTCATATGATGTCTTATTGTGAGGCTGTACTATTAAAACTCTGTTCTGAACATAACAAGCAGTGTTGACTGCTTCAGCCCAAAAAGTTATAGGCAACTTTGAATCAGCTAACATAGTTCTAGCAGCTTCTATTAGTGTTCTATTCTTTCTTTCAGCTACTCCATTCTGTTGAGGAGTTCTAGCAACACTAAATTCTCTCTTAATACCTTTTTCTTTGCAGAAATCATCCATAACTCTATTTTTAAATTCTGTCCCATTATCACATCTAATGACTTTTACTCTTTTGCTTACTAGGTTTTCTATCTCTGTAATGAAGGTCTTAAGGATGCTAGAAGTCTCATCCTTAGTTCTTAAAAAGAATACCCATGTAAATCTACTATAGTCATTAGTAACAACTAGACAAAATCTCTTATGCATTATACTACTTATTGAAACAGGTCCAAATAAGTCCATATGAAGCATAAACAATGATTGACTGATAGAGTTAAAAATCTTGGGCTTACAAGAGACTTTGTGTTGTTTGCCTTTAAGACAAGCAATGCATGTTTGATCATTTTCAAAACGTTTTTGAGGTAAACCTCTTACCAAACCATTCTTAACAATCTTATTTATGGTTTTGAAGTTAATATGACCAAGTCTCCTATGCCATAACATAGATTCATCTAATGTGGCCTTTGCAACAAGACAAGTTAAAGCATCTTTAGAAACAATGTTATTCATATCAACACTGTACATATTGCCCTTCCTAGGAATTTTAAGAAGTACTTGACTTTCATCAGGCATCTTAAAATCAGGAGAAAGTACAAGACATTCAGTCTCAGTAAAAAGAACATTATTCTTTCTATCACACATTTGTGAGACACTAAAGAGATTATACTTAAGCTCTTGCACATAAAACACATCTTCAAAATCTAATTTACTGGTTTTGATAGTACCTTTACCAGTAATCTTTCCACCAATTCCTCCTCCAAAGGTAACATATCCACCATCAATTGATTGAAAGTTGGAAAGATAAGACATGTTGCCTGTCATGTGCCTTGAACACCCACTATCTGAATATCCTTGATCTTCATGATCTGTTGGTGAATGTCCCTACACACAATAAAAGAATTAGTTTTCTTTGGGGATCCAAGCCAACACTGACTTGGATCTGCCTCTTGCATCAATGAAATATAATCTCTTGAGGACTGTTGATGCAACATTGGATTTAAGAATCCAACATGCTGAGGCCTTAACAGCATTTGCCCTGTTACCCTTAGCAGCAGTATGCTTAGCAGAAGAAACTACTAGCTTTGGTCTCCAAACTTGTTTTTGGACCACTGCTTTTGTTTAAATGGGCCTTTGAACAATATTAGATGCATGTTTGAAAGTTGTTTTTGCACCCTTGATTGTTGATTTTGGGTAAACAGTCATACATGGTTTTTCAGCAGAAACCATTTTCCTTTCAGCAGGAACAATTTTTGTGACTGTTTTGGGTTTTGATCTTTTAGAATTAGAGTGAAAATGAGATTTAGGTGTTTGCCTTTTGTAGTTCACTCTATTACTTTCATACCCAGATACCCATTGGTTGCAGAAAGCTGCAAGATGGTCAAAACTACCACAAATAAAACAAGCTTTATTGTGAAAAGCAAAGTCATCACCTAATTGGTAAGACTTGAGGTTATTCCAATTTCTTTGGTTACCTCTGGGCTTGTTTGTGGTTCTATATTGTTCACAATATCTAACTGGTTGCCTAACATATTTTTCATTGGTGGTAGGCCTATCAGTATTGTGTTTGACTATCTTAGGAACTCTTGTTCTTGCTTTCTTAACCACTTCAGGTTTAGACATAACCTGTTTATTTACAAAGGACACCTTGTCCTGAAAAAGTAATGTTTTACATGAACATTTACTTTCTTTCTTAGACTCATCAGCTACTATGTTAGAGTTTGGTTGAACTCCATATTGTAACTCAGGTAGCTGAAATTCAGGCAATCCTGAATGTTCTAGGTCGATCCCTGGGGGTTTTGGGATACCTCTATAAGGGGGTGGGGCTGCATTATATCCTAATCCTGACTTAACTTTATTATTCACTTGACTGTCTATTATTTTGTTTACATTTTTAGAAGCATGTTCAAGCTTCTCTTTAGTCAATTGAATGTTTTCTTTCTCAGTCTTAACCCTATCCAATGCTTCTTTTAAGGCTTCAATGATTTGATCTTTAAATTGATTATCATTTTCAAGTAAAGTTTTAGCATCAGTAAAGGTAAGTTCATTCCTTTTATAGTGTAGGATTTGCCTCTCTGCAGATTCTAAACCACTTTTATAATTGAAACAATCTAGATCAGATTTGGCGTATCGAACCTTTTGGTCATCATACTGTTTAATTAAGATTTTTAAGTCTTTAAGAGCAGTACAAGTATTTGAACAGGTTTTATGATCATGTACCTCAGGTGCAGTAAATGCCATAAGAGCCATCTGTGAAGAACCCATTTCTTCATCATCCATGAAGCTCCAATCAAAACCTAACCCATCAATTGCTACCATAGCTTTTGGTTCAGACATCTCCCCTGTATTGGATTTTCTTCCAACATCTCTATTTCTGCTATCTTGCTGTCTTGGCCTTCTACATTCTCTTGAGAAGTGTCCCATCTTGTGACAGTTGTAGCATTCTATCTTTGACTTGTCATAACCAGCAGGATCATTGCTACTGATTGTGATCTTCTTCCCCGTCCTTTGATAGAATTTCTTAGCTCTCATGCTAAGAAGAGAAATTTGCCATTTTAGATCCATTTCCTCCAGATCATCATCATTGATCTCTTGAAGGTCTTCATGAGTTAACATGGATCCATTATGTTTGCTTGTGAAGAAAGCACAACATGTTTTCTCATCCAAAATTCCAAAAGTACTGCTTGATGAACTTGCAGCACTTGCAACATTATGAACTTTTTCATTAGTAACTGGAACTGAATTACTAGGAGATGACATAAATGCCATGTTCCCAGTGCTTGAACTAGTACCTCCAGTTTTCTTCAAATCTTGCTCAACAATCTTAAAGTTGCTATACAGATCCATAAGATCCATGGTGTCAATGTCTGACTTGTTCTTCCAGACAACAACATGCATAGCCCATTCTTCAGGTAAGCTTCTCAGAAATTTTGAGTTTAAATCTTCTTGAGGTATTTCAACTCCAAGAATAGCAAGTTGACTCACAATATTCTGTAGCCTGTTGAACATATGGTCTAAAGATTCATGGTTGGTTGATGTGAAATTTTCAAACTGTTGCTTAAGAAGAGTCTTCTGGGTCTTCTTGGTGGCTTCATTCCCACCACACCTTGCAATAATGGCCTCAAATAGTGACTTTGCATCTTTGAATTTGCTGAAGTTTATAAGTTGATCATTTGGAATGGTCATCATCAGCATGCTTCTGGCCTTTAGGTCATTCTTCTTCTTAATTCTGTCTTCTGCAGTTTGTGGCTTGGTTTGCAGCTTATCAACTTCCTTACCATCAACTGTTGATGTAGTGGTTGTAGGCTTGTAAGAATCTCCATCTTCAATAATTTCCCACAGTGCATAATCTTGCACTTGAAAATATTGTTCTATTCTTAACCTCCACATCTCAAACTCATTCTGTTTGAGCATTGGTAACTTAGCAGCAACGTTTGTTGGAATAGACTCAACATCCATTTCTAACTTCTTCTTCTAAAACAAAAATATCAACCTGTAGCTCTGATACCACTTGTTGAGGGACCGATTACACGGTAAGGTGGTTAAACCTTCGTTCTTTGTGTATGAGATATGTTTGTGTGAATATGATTAAGTATGCGGAATCTACTTAACCACACTTAGAAGATTTATGTTTATTGTTATGGAAATGGAATAGTTAACACCAAACGATTCAATATTATTCAAAAATAATACGAGTGATCTTTAGCTTATCACTAGGGTTACAAAGACCTTGAATCTTATGTTTGTTCTTTCTATTGTCTGTCTATCAGAGTTGTGTATGGCATTGTCTCTCTATTTTTTCCACACTTATCTACATATCTAAGATTTTCCTTTTATAGCCCAAGGAAATATCTTTTACAAACTACATGACTCAATAAATAACTAGCTTATGACTAATCACTATTCTAGCTTAGTCATACAAGATACATCATGTATCTAAGATAAACAACTCACTTGGAGTGTTCAATTTGATGACTAGAACTAAGATATTATCTTTTTATGCAAGTGTTGAATAAGTCGGTCTTATCTACACAGCTGTTTGTTATGAGTCATAGCTGCACAGTCATAGCAGCAGCAGAATCAAGCAGTAGTATGATTCAGCAGCAGAATCAAGCAGCAGTATGATTCAGCAGCAGAATCATCAGCAGTAGAATCAAGCAGCAGCAGAATTCAGCAACAGAATCATCAGCAGTAGAATCAAGCAGCAGCAGAATTCAGCAGCAGAATCATCAGCAGTAGAATCAAGCAGCAGCAGAATTCAGCAGCAGAATCATCAGCAGCAGAATCAAGCAGCAGCATGATTCAGCAGTAGGATTCAGCAGCAGAATCACCTTCAGTGGAAACTCGCTTTGATTCTTCTGATATTTAATTCCTAACAAAAATTTTTAGAAATTACTTTCAAAAACGAATCCGTAGGCGAAAGAACGGACTAAAAAGAGTTTATAACGAAGAAGTTATGATTTTTGCAAGTTTATTGACGAAAACTATTTTCCGGAAAAATACATGCTGTTGGACGTTTTTTGTCGCACAAAAAGAGGCTTTAGACGTAACCCGGGGGAGCCGAGCTTTCCAAAATATATTACTACATACTAAGACGTAACCGTGGATATAAAGAACAAGTAAAATGGACTTATAACGACAAAGATATTCACGTTTCAATATCGGCAAAAATTCTCTATAATTGGCAGATTTTAGAAATAATAATAACACTACGTACTAAATTCTAGATTTTCTAGAAATATTAACCAAGTACCCAATTTCATAACTAATGATGTATTAGTGATTACAAGTATATTTTCATTACTACAAGGCGTTATTTCAATGATTTCAAACCGAGAATTTCAAAACAAACATTGATACATACGATATATATATATAAGTATATATATTACAACTAGTTTATTTTTCTAATAGCCATATTTTTTCTAAGTCTTGGAATATATATTTTTGATAACAACAAGTGTTTTTCAAAGAGTAGAGTGGTATAGGAAACATGTGCATGGACATTCATAACATCATTTGGTGATCTAAAGTAGATCGTTCATCATTCACATTAGGTTGCGGCTAGTGTGCGCGCCTTGTTGTTTTTCAGCTCATTACATGTTCATGGTACCATCATATTGGGTTTGCGGCAGCAAATTGTTCATGGTTGTTCATTTCACATCATCACAGTATCATCAGCTAGAGGTGAGTTTTCATAGCCCCGTTTTCAATTCAACATTTTTGATTGTTTTCAAATCCCACGGGGGGAATACATTGCATCAATCATTTTAGTACGAGCCCAAGTATTCAAACATATGTACATTGCTTAAGTTACCTTGCCATGTGATAAGTCCCCTGTAACATCATGAACCGTTAATTTACCGTTAAGCGAGAGTGAGTGGATAGATCTATTGAGGGTGACGCCTCCATCCGTGGTAGTGATTACCAACAGTAAGCGGATGCATGTCATGTCTTTTACATTTGAGTGTTTCGGCAGAACATTCAGGAGGGGCATAGTTTCATCAGTCATAGCTTCGGGGTCATGAGCTTAAGGTCAATTGTACAATTTTCATGAGATTTTTATCTTGCACTTATACTTGTGGTGGCCGTACATCATTACATTTTATAAACCTATGGAATTCACCAACATTCGTGTTGACCGTTTTCGCAATGTATTTTCAGGTAACTAAGGCATCATCATATTACATGCATGGAGTCACATTAGGGTGTGCCAGGGATGACGCACTACATTTTGGATTTTTCATGCACTTGTGTAAATTATCGTTTGACATTTCCTGAACTTGTTTTCTGTAAACGTTTCAACCTTTGGGGACCTATGTTTTGTAGCACTGGATGCTTTTAAATAAATCAAACGATATGTATTTTCCAAATGACACTTTAGGTCGTTCAATATTTCCTTGTTATGGTGCTATGACAGTTACACCCCTAGGCATTCCATTCCGCTGCAAGTCAGGTAAATTGGGGGTGTGACATGTAGCAAGCTCTATTTGGACATTTCACATTTGTTTTGGTCTATTAGAAAGCATACATGCCATATATTTATTTAAACATTAACTAATCATGCAAACATATATATAGTTTAATAGAAGCATGCATTAAAAAGCATAAAAACCATCAAGTTAGCATCCTAAACAAATATCCAAATAACAAGTACTTCCGAATATACTTCGGACAAATAGCACACAAAATAAATATTGTTTAACAAACATAATCCAAGCATATTATTTCTTTTTCTTCCCGAAGATACCCTTCAAAGTCTTCCCGATAGATTTGAAGCCACCTCTAACTTCTTCGTGCAAGCTCTTTAGTCTTCTAAGCATCTCGGTAGTTCGTTCATGAAGTACTTCTTCAGTTTGATCACTTGGAGATGGGGTAGAATAGTTGGGATAGTCAAGATCCTCTAAATCATCAACGAACTCAGAAAACGAAGGGGTACTAGCATCATGGATGTTTTCCTCCTCATCGTCATCGTCATCGTCTTGCCTTGAAGATGATCCATGAAAGCTATGACGACGAGGTTTACCCTTGTCACTTCGAGTTCGTCGAGCTTGTTTTAGAGCGAGAGAACGTAAAGTGGGGTAGATGGACTCATAGATACTATTGTCAAGATCGGGGTAGTACTCGATAACATGACGATAGAGACGAGTAAGGAACATTCCATATGGAAGGTTGGCTTTGGGAGTTTTTCTAGCACACTCAATCCGTTTGATAAAGAAGTAGGCCAAATTGTACGGCTTTTCGACAGCAATACAATACAACATGTGAGCAAGGCTCGCCGGGAGATGGTCCCGTTGACCTCCAGTACCAAACGCATTCTCACGAATGAGTTCTTCCCAACGCTTCATGTGAGGGCTTAATTCCTTGAGGAGAAGTTGGTACGGAGAGATTTGAACGTTTTTGGATTTTATTTTTCGATTTGTGGTGGCACGATCTATACCAAGGACTTGACGAATTTCGTCGGGATGAGGAATTTTGTCGAGATAGGGACCGAAGGTTGGTCGATAGCGATTAAGAGATTCGAGGTCCCACTCGTTTGAGAAAACGGCTTGACCTCTAAATGGAATTTGGAGGATATGACCAAATTGTTCGAGAGTTAGGGTGATAAATTCATTTTGAATCATGAAAGAGATGGTGATGAAACCAAGATCATTGGCTTGGACGGTGACTTGGCTATAGAAATCCATTATGAAGCGAGGAATGATAGGTTCATTTATTTCATAAAGACAATTGAAGTTGATGCTTGAAAACAAACGATTTATGTACTCGGATTGAGCAAAAGCAAGATCTACTACACGTCCCTCATGAACATTTCTATCTTCAATTTGTCGATAGATAAGTCCAATGGAAGAAGATGTGGTAGGGAGTTGGGAAACTTTGGGAATGTAGTTTTTAGTGTGAGAAAGATCTTCGGTAGTTGCTTTGGGCATTTTCACCTAAACACATCAACAATACAAAAAGAACCAAAATAAATATAAAGAAAGATAAAAGTATATGTTTATTGTTAAGGCTTATGTTGGAACGTAAATATACTTCGTTACTAATCCTAAGAAGTAGGTTACCATGTTCCTTAATATTGTTTTTAACTCGTTCTAGATATACTTTACGATGTTTAATGAGTAGTTATGGACAAATCCAAACGCCCCTTTAAACATCTTAATATATCATGAAATTTACTAGATTTACATTAGATTGTAAAACTAGCTATTTCTTGCGAGTTTCTTATGCATGTGATTTGTTTTTGAAAAAGATGGTTTGTATTTTTACTTAAAAATGTCATTTTTAGTAATAAGCCAAACGCTTCCTTAACTATTGACTTATACCCCTAGTATGTCAATATATATATGAATTATATATCTTGACGAGTTCGATTAGCAATTTAAAGGTTTATAATTATAACAAAGTTTTATAAAAATTATAATGACTATGTTTTGATATTATTTGGACATAATCCAAACACCCCTATATTGTGAACCAAAATAATTTTTCTTAGTCGAAAAATGTAATTTCAAGTTTTACAAGTTACACAAGTATAATGTGATTAGTTTTAACACGTTTTCAAATCATTATTCAACAATAAGTTTACTAAAATTTTTGAAAAGGAGTGTATGAAATATTTCAAAAATTTTCGACATGATAGTATATAATAACTAGTTTCTAGTGTTGATCAATCATCCTAATCCTAGGGGAAGCATTGGTTATGAAGTTTTAAGGCTTAATTCGAAAGAAATTATGAAATTTGACGAATTCTATAAAACATGCATAATCATGAGTATGATCAAATAAGATGAAATTAGATGAAATGTGTTATGAAAAACTTACAATATGTAATGGTGATTGAGTTAGATGAATTTGCCCTTTGCGAATTAACCTGAATTATGTGATTTGGAAGTGATTTGAGAGGTTTTTGGGTTTTGGTTTTCGTCACAGCAGAAGCAAGGGAAGGGAAGTATGAAAAAGTGGAGTGTTTGGCAAAAGGAAAAAGGAGAAAAACGGATTTGAGCTATCAGATGGCCGGCCCCCTTAAACATTAAGGGGGCCGCCCTTCATTTGGCTGCCGGTCCCCTTAAACATTAAAGGGGCCGCCCTCCAAAATTTGATATTTTTGATTTTGGTTTCTGGAAAGAACAAGAAATTATTTATATGTATGTATTAGATTTATATTTAATCAAAAATACGTTGGAGGGTATTCGCACGAAAGGAATTACTTGACACTTTTACTTGACAATTTGCCAATTAAATTTTCTTGATCATTTCGGATGAAATTTATCAAGCTGTCAAGTACACGAGAACGTTGTGAAAGGTTCGTAAGTATATATATATATATATATATATATATATATATATATATATATATATATATATATATGTATATGTATATGTATGTAGTATGGGCTTATAAGACGAGAATAAAGGAAGGAGACGGATGCAACGGAAGCCGGGAGTTTGTTTCATCCATAGATTTTTTGACTCATCTCTCTTCATCAGCATGAGTGTTGTTGAACATTAAAGTTCAATAAGGCAAATGGGGAAAAGAAAAGGTTCGTAAACGAACAATTTCTAGTTCTAGAAAATCAACAAATGAGTTTTCTAGGTTATAAGATCCTAGATATAGCTAAGTGTATATATATATATATATATATATATATATATATATATATATATATATATATATATATATATATATATATATATATATAGATATAGTATAAGTAAATAAGTATATATATGTATGGAAGTAAAGACTAGAGAGAATAATGAACCAATCAAAATCACATAAAAGCTAGATACTAAACTAAGCATGCATTTATTTACAAGACAATAAAAGGAAATGTGTACCTTTCGTCTTCAATGCGTTAAACTTCAAAATCTTCATAGGAAAGTCTGAACACGGGGTGACATCAAAGATTTCCATATATGAATGGCGAAAGTTCTCACGTTGGTCCCCATGGTCTCATTTGACCAAAGTTGTTTGTCCCGAACATGTTATGTATTTGACTTGGGTGCATATATGGTGGAAACATTCCCCATGGATTGAAGTTCCACATTTGTTGATTATTGTTAAAGTTTTGTCTACTTTGGTTTACTCTTGGTTGAGGTGTTTTAGGTCTAGGGTAAGAATTATTCGGTTTCCTAGGTGGTGGAGTTTTAGATCTTGTTTTAGTTTTGGACGATCCTACTTCGGTTTTTAAAGATGGTTTATAAAACGGTTTTATTTCTTCATTACTAGCTAGATGTATTTTCTTATCATTTATGAGTATATACTCAGGATTAGATTTTGAAGGTTTTAGTTCTTTATGTTCGCTTTCAAATTTAACATTTTTAACATCACTTGTTGAGGCTTCGGTTGAGTTAAAACCTAGACCGGTTTTATCTCCGGATATTCTTTGAATACTTATAATTTTACTAAGTGAGTTACTACTATTTTCAAATTTATCAAGTTTACAAATTTTTTCTTTAAGTTTGTAGTTTTCACTTTTAAGTTCTTGACATGATTTACATTCTTCAAAAGTTTCTTTGCCTTTTTCAAGTTGATGTATTTTAATTTTTAGTTCAAGTACTTCATTTTCTAATTGGTTGTTTATGTATTTTAGTGATTTGTTTTTAGCCATTACTTGTTGTCCTAGTTTGCATAATCTATTGTATTCACTATCTAAATCTTTTTCATCTAATGATAGATTTTCATCACTAAAATATTCGGTTTCGGAACGTACCTCACTTGACGTTTTAGCCATGAGACACTTTTCTTCCTTTGTTGTTTCTTTCTCATCTTCATCGCTATCACTCCATGCTCCTCCAACAAACGCTCTTTGATTTTGATCTCTTGTCATCATTGGACATTTTCCAATAAGGTGATTCGGATCACCACACTTGAAACATTTTCTCTCATTCTTGCTATACTTATCATCGTTATTCTTTTGAGATGTTTTCCTTTCATCGTGTGGTTGTCTAACGAATCTTCCTCGCCTTTTGAAGAATTTCTTGAAATTTCTTACGGCCATAGCATATTCTTCGTCTTCGCTTTCGGAAGATGAGCTATCTTCGCTGTTGGATTCCTTTCTAGCTTTCAAGGCGATTGACTTGCTTTGCTCTCGTTTCCCTTTAACCATTTCGGAGTCCTTCTTTATTATTGCTTCGTAGACTTTTAGATTACCAATTAATTCATCAAGTTGTAGCGTTGACAAATTCTTCGATTCTTCAATAGCCGTCACCTTAGCTCGCCATTTTGGGTGAAGAGCTCTAAGAAACTTCCTAACAAAATTCTTACTAGAGAAATTCTCATCAAGTGCTTTTAAACTTGTGATTATGGTGTTAAATCTAGCAAAAGCATTATCAATTGATTCCTCTTCCGGAATCGTGAATTGCTCATATTGTTGAACAAGTAGATCTATTTTGTTATCTTTGACTTGATTATTACCTTGATGGGCTATTAATAAAGAGTTCCAAATTTCTTTTGCGGTTTCACACATAAAGATCCTTTCGTACTCTTTACGTGGTAGCGCATTGTAAATAACCATTTTTGCTTCATTGTTTTTAGCAAGTTTTCTTTTTAAATCATCATTTTGTTTTTCAAAAGGTACGATTTCATCTTTCTTAGTTTCGGGGTTATTTTGAATAGGTAAAAAATCACCATTGGTAATAATATGCCAAAGATCTAGATCTTTTGATTTCACATAAGTTTCGAATCGATTTTTCCAATATAAAAATCCATCACTTTCAAATAGTGGTGGTCTTTGCATAGATTGCCCTTCTAAATATTTTTCAGATTCCATAGATCGTTACAAGTTTTAAAATACAATATATTTTAAAAACCTTGCTAGACGTGGCTCCTGATACCAATTGTGGAAAACTAGAAGGGGGGGGGGGGGGGGTTGAATAGTTTTACGTCCTTTTAAATTTATAAATACAAGTTTGTTTTAAAAAACTTCGATTCTAGTTTATGTGAATTCAATACTTGCACTATATGAACAATTGTATGGTAACTAACTAACAAAGCTAATATAGTAAAGTTAAATAAATAAGTAATGAGAAGAGTTAGAAAGATCAAACCACAACACAAGGATTTATAGTGGTTCGGCTACAAGGACACCTTCCTTGTTCCTACTCCACTCCCCGAGTCACCTACTCGAGAGTTTTCTTCACTATGTCAACAAACTCCCTTTTTGGCGGAGAAAATCTTACACACCAATTTACACACCACACAACTTCACAACTTGATCACAACTTCTACACAACTTCTTCACACCAATATCCTACACACCAATCTTCTTCACAACTATCTTCTACACACCAATCTTCTACTTCACACCTATCTTCACAACTAGCCTACTTCACTACTTATCAACTTCTATTATCTACACAACTTCTATATCTTCTACACAATTAATCACAAGCACAACACAATATTCACAAATGAATATATATACACTATGCACAACTACTCTTCAACACTTCTTGAACTTGGTTGTAGAAAGAGTATTCTTCTTTTGCACTTTGGATGAGAATGGATGATGAGGGATTGAATCACTTGAAACAAGGATTAATATACAAATGATCAAAGGGTTTTAGAGGATGTTTAGAGAGTTATAGATCTGAAAATTTCGTGCAAAAGGTGGGGAAAAATTCCAGAATTAAGGTGGTATTTATAGGAGAAGAATTCTGACAGTTTCTGACAGGGGAGCCTGGCCTGTCCCCTTAAATCGTGGCCGGCCCCCTTAAAATTAAGGGGACCGCCCCTTATAATTAAGGGGGCCGCCCAACTGTAACGGCCAGAAAACTTGTCTTTTAGTGGGGAAAATTTATTTGGTGAAAAACTAACTGATTTTGGTTAAATATTTGAAATCATATATTTAGTATGATTAAAACATTTTTTCTTTATTACCAAAAGTGTTTTTCAAAAATATATAATATGTTTATATAATTAAATAAACTTTGTGTTAGTTAATTAAATACCCCTTTGATCATGAGATGTATTAAGCACTTATTTATCCATACCTTAAGTGATTAAGTTGGATATAGTGATATAAACTTGCTTAATACTTGTTTACGTAGTAATCTTACGATTGACGAGTTTACATTTTGTGATCGTCAAAATATAGAGATATCGAAAAATATAAATAACGTTTTCATACATTATTTATGTCAACATGCTAGGAAGCAATCTAGTGACGAGGACAGCTCAACCTCCGAAATTAATGACGAATAATATGCCATAGCCATAAGAAACTTCAAGAAATTCTTCAAAAGGCGAGGAAGATTTGTTAGACAACCGCATGATAAAAGGAAAGCATCTCAAAGAAATAAAGATGACAAAAATTGCAAGAGCGAAAGGAAGTGTTATAAATGCGGCGACCCAAATCATCTAATAGGAAAATGTCCAATGATGTCAAGGGATCAAAATCAAAAGGCGTTCGTTAGAGGAGCATGGAGTGATAGCGATGAAGATGAGAAAGAAGTATCAAAGGACGAAAAATGTCTTATAGCCAAGGCATCCAATGAGGTACCTTCCGAAACCGAATACTTTAGTGATAAAAAACAATCATTAGATGAAAAAGACCTAGATAATGAATATAATAGGTTATGCAAATTAGGTCAAAAGGTTATAGCTAAAAATAAGTCACTAAAACATATTTAATCTATTAGAAAATGAAGTACTCGAATTAAAAATTAAACTACAACATTTGGAAAAAGAAAAAGAAGTTTTTATAGAATGTAAAACATGCTTAGAGGTCAAAAATGAAAACGAAAAACTTAAAGATAAAATTTTCAAACTTGATAAGTTTAAAAATGGTAGTAACTCACTTAAGAAAATAATAAGTGTTCAAGAAACTTCGGGAGATAAAACCGGTATAGGATTCACCTCAACTAATGTTTCAACTAGTGAAAATAAAAATATAAAGTTTGAATGTGAATCTAGTAAACAAAAACCATTAGAGTCAAAACCTAAGTATATACTTATAAAAAATAGAAAAATACCTATTGCGAGTGATGTGGAAGTAAAAAGTTTTTATAAACCATCATTAAAAGCCAAAACCGGATTTTCTAAACCAAAATTAAGATCTAAAACTCCACCTCCAAATAGACCAAATAATCCTCATCTTCGATCTAAAACCCCTCAACCTAGAAGAAACCAAAATAGACAAAACTACAATAATACTAGTCATCAAATGTAGAATTATCAACCAAGTTACAATCCTTGGGGAATATTACCACCATACATCCATCCTAGCCAAATGTTAAATATGTTTGGACCAAACAACTTTGGACCAATGAGACAATGGGGACCAAGTGGCTAAGTTGTCATTCTTCGAAGAAGTTGGAATCTCATCTACAAATGACTTCTATAAGTCAACATAGTTACTCGAAGTAGTTGAAGAAAATCCATTGAAGACTAAAAGGTACGCGTCTCTTTTAAGTTCATCGCTATAATTTGCATGCTTAGATAAATGATTAGTTAGATTAATGCTTAGCTATCCATATATATTGTTTGTAACTCTTATACATATATACGTACATAATAGCTTATATACTTATAACCTAGAAAAATCATTAGTTGACTTTCCTAGGAATAAAATGAAATTGTTCATTGTCGAACAAAATAGAAAATGGAAATCTTCTATATCCACTAATAGCAAACTCATGGTGATGAAGTGAAATGAGTTAAGTGGATTAATCATTAACATAGAAGTAGGAATAGATCCCTTGCGTAAGAAAACCATGGATGAAACAAGCTCTCGTAGACTATGGCATTAAGTTAGATAAGTGTGCAATAACAAAGTGCTATAGATGTTAGGATATACCCCATTCATCACCCTCGAATCAAACATGTAGAATTACGTCATCACTCACTTAAGATCATAGGTTATGTAGAAAAGGATAGCATATGACAATAGGCTTAACAAATCCTCTTAAGCATGAGATCTTTAATAAACATCTTTTAAAATCTATGATTAATGATATTTGTTGTCAAAAATCTAATATCTTTAAAAATATGCAAAAACCTCACATTTTGGAAAATAGTTTTTCAAATGACTATCCCACTTTTCAATAACATGTTTTCACTATCAATATCCACAATTTTGTTTTGATCAAAACCAAAGATTGAGAAAATTTTCTTTACCTTTCATTAACACATTTTGAAGTAAACCCAATCTATTTTATTCAAATAACTCTCACATCTACATGAAAACCTACTTTCAAACATTGTTGAATAATGCTAAAAACGTCTCTTTAAATCATGCATGGTGATCTCATATTTGTCATCTATATTTATATAAATGAAACTTGTTGGATCGATGTACTCTGACCAAACTACTTAGTAGCTTGTAAGGTTTTAGTGATTTTAGAATGACTTAAAAACACTAATAATGAAACACTGATATAACTTTGTAAAGTATGCGGAATCTACTAACACAAAGCTAAGAAGAACTTTGAATTATATTAAAACCAACTTTGAACCTGCTTCTCTAAACACAGATTCACTAACAATCCCTAACTTATCTAATATTGTATTCTAGAAATCGTATTATGAATGCATAAAACTCATACATCTAATACCATCCTAAGACTCTTTTTATAGACACAAGAAAAACCTTAAGTCGGTTTACAATACTTACTTGAACGACAAGTAAACTATCCCTAACTACTTCTAGAATATTCTTATAATATTACATAACAATCCTTTAAATAATATTGCATATTAGTCCTTATTCTTAAAAGTACTTTGAATAATCTTCAATCACGAGCAGTACTTTGACCTTGAATAGCACTTTGACCATTGAGCAGTACTTTGACATAGCAGTACTTTGATCTTCCAGAAGTACTTTGATCTTCATATCCCAACAATCCTCCCCTAACTTGAATTATACTTGCTTGATTTCAAGTTTCTTTGTTATCTTTGATCTTCAACATCTTTATCTTCAAGGAAAATTGTATCTTTATCTCTTATCTGACTTGTATGTCAAAGTACTGTAACACCCCCAATTCATGGATGCAACGGAATTCAAACTGGGTGTTACTCGACGGCACAATAGTCACAATGATAGAAAACGAACTCCAATTGAGTCATTTTGAAAAGGTTTATCATTCAAATTATATAAATATCAGAGATTACAAAATGAGGTCCCAATTGGTTCCATGTTTACAATGTATAATAAATGAGTTTTGAATGATAATAAAATTTATAGCCCTCTTGAGTATCCGTGCCCTTCCGTTCCATCCTTGATCGTCATGAACCTGAAATACATGCTTGAGAGGTCAACACAAAGGTTGAGTGATATTCATAGAGTTTGTTAAATCGATTGAACACAATATGTTGGTAGTGTGAGTTATAGGCTCACACCAATGTTTGGAAAACAAAACAGGTAGGCTACGTTATTATACGCCCGGAACATGTATTATACACTAAGCTTATGACACCAAAACGTTAACGTGTACCAATATCGATCGGCAGATTTATCCCGGTAGGTACTTTGCCGTCATACCTAATGTCTCAAATATTAATGCATTTGTTTGAACTTAGTCAAAACAAATGGGATTCGTCAATCCCAATAGGCCTATTCACAATATTCGCGCTCACTTGCAAGTAACCCTCGTAAGTGATTAAATGGTTCATAATAAGGGATCTTGGTTTGGCAAGGATGTTACTTAGTGATAATAAAACATAGTCGAATAGCATACAGTAGAAAGCATTGTGTTCGAGTAGAAAAATAATAGCATGTATTCCCCCCAAGGGTTTGTAAAGCATTTAAGTAATGTAAAGTGGGGCTATGAACTCACCTTAAGTTAAGATAGCAAGTAATGAATGTAACGGTTGAATCGTGTAGGTTTTTACGAGCAACCTATAATAGAATGTCGCGACTTAGGATAGGAGTAAAGAACATGAAGTAGTGCCTATATATATCTTGCATTTAGTCCATGATGTGGTATGATGTATAATGTAAGTCTTTGAAAGAAAGATTCATGAAACATGTATGTTTTGGTATATCGTTTACTACCGTTCGGGCCGACATAATTCAGAAGTCATGTTAGTAAGCGTTCGAGGAGCCAGGACACTTTAACTCGTAAATCCACAACTCAACTCGACGGCTTACATAATGAACTCCTCACATGAGGTTCCCTACTATTGTAGTAGTTGATGAAGTATATAGATATAAGTTTTGATCCGAAAGGTTACATGTCCGATATTTGAATAAACTTAGGAAAGTTTATTTGTACATGAAGATTGTTATTAGGGATAATTTCATAAGTCTTGAATGACCATTTTCTCTTGGTAATATCTCATGGTTTCCTTTTAAGTGAAGTAGATCCAAATTGCTTGTTCAAGTTATCGCCTAATTCATTGTTTCATGTTTACGCCTATGTAAGTTGGTATGGTCGTTTCGTCATGGCCTAGCCATGACCTTTGGTCATTGTTCCATGGTCTTGAGACTCAACCTTGGCTCTAGCCATGGTTGTGGTCTTGATTTAGGTCATAAGACCCCTTTGGTCTTCATAAACCATAACTTATATGTAATGAATTTGGTCTAAAAATGGGCTGTTAAGATTTTGAAGAATTTATCACTCAAAAAGCGTTTTCAGGGCTCGAGCTTCTTTGTTCCTGAACGAAAACGTCGTTCCGGACAACTTTCGTGTTTTAACTTTTTGATGAATCGGACCAGAAGTATGACTTTCAAAACTCAAATTTGATCAGAATGGTATTTGGCAGTTTTGCCGGAAATCTTTGGTAACTTCAAATCGCCATAACTTTTGACTCGTTTACTCGTTTTAGGTGGTTCAAATTTCTATGGTTTCCTTTTTAGGTCCTCTACTGTAATATGTAATGATCCAACATCATATTTTTACCATTTTAATCAGGTCTTACCAAGAAAGTTACTAGTTTACTTGTTTTAGTAACTTGTTGTAACAATCAATAACAATAACTTGTTTTGCTCACTTTTATACATCATGGACATTAATACAAGACATAATATAGCACAAATAATATGTAAATAACATGAACATGATTATTTAACAAGAATCAAGTTAGGGTTTGGCTCACAACTTTTGGCTTTCAAAGATGAAAGGAAGTTAACATGTAAGGATAGGACTTTGATAGACTTGCTTCAACCCACTTCACTTCATGCAATCTTTCTACTCTTGTAATCTTGAAAGAGAGATGATGAAAATTGAGGTGACTTGAGTGGATTCAAACTCAAGAGAAATCACCAAAGTTCTAAAGATTTGAAGTAGTTTTGATGAATCAAAACTAAACTAGGGTTTATGTATGGATATTGCACTTGATTTCTTGGATGGAACTTGAAGTAAACTAGTAAAATGAAGGGTGTTGTGTGTGTGGGTCGTTCATATGGTCAAGGAGTGGGAGGAGAAGCATTTATATGCAAATGAGGAGGTTACATTGTTGACTAGTCAACACTTGGAGGCCAAGTTGAACACATGTTCACATCTCATGACACAAGGCATAAGATCAAGCCACATGGGTGGTGAATCCCCCCTCCAAGGCTGTTCATGAGCTTGGAGAGCAAGGGTGTGGACTTTTCTTGGTATTATCCAAGATACTTGGTTAGTTTTGACTCCGGGAAATGCCAATCGTAAATGATTAAGCCTCAAAACGTAAAACCGGGTGTCGTAAAATTATGGAACTTGAAAGTATTGATAAAAATGTCAATAAGTTCCATAATAAAATATAAAATGAGTGGTAGGTTCCATTTGGGTGTAAAACCCTGCTAAAAACTGGAAACACGGGTCTAAAACGCGTAATACGTAAAACGTACGAATATTGCGTAAAATTGAGAAAAGTAAAATGTTACTTTTCTAATGTGATAAAAATGATTTAAAATGACTTATAATGTCTAGACTGAGCTCAGTCTAGTGTCGGTTGGTATTAAATGTCTTTTAGACATCAAACCGTAAGCCTAAAAATCACGAAATGACTTATAACATCAAGGGATGATTTTTGGTCAATGGAGGAGGGAAAGAATATGTTGACTTTTTCTAAGAAGTTGAAAACTCAAATAGTCTTAGAAACGCGTTTTGTGGTCTAACGGTTAATCGCCCAAACGATTAAGCGTGCTCATGCGAGAGTAGTACAGGCTTGGGTGACCTGTTGGGAAGTTTTTGGTCATATTTTTCTCAGTCACGATTAATTCTCAAATAAATCATGAGTGTGTAAAATATTTTACTGATGTGGGGTCACCTGACGGGGTTGAATTTCGTTGTGCGTAGAATTTCTGATTGACGTTTTACCCTAAAACGGGTAAATCCTTAATAACTTTCACGGAAATGATCTGACGAATGTCAAACATTTATTTTGCCATGGAAATGATTTATCACTCGAGAATATCAAATAAAAATCAACTTTCGGGAAAGTTTCGGGAAAAATGAATAGTAAAAGTGAATAGTGAAATTTTCCGGGAATGGTAATTAACCTGAAATTGCGAATTGTTACAAGTACCCTTTATCAGCTTCAAATGATATCTTCACAGCAACTCAGCAGTATTTTGACAAAGTGTACATCAAATCTTTAAAGTTTCATACTATTCTCATCACTTCCAGATGTGTAAACTTCTGTGAGAGGTGAATTATTGAATTTTAATGGATTTTGATGTCTCTTTATCAAAACCACTTACTCTGGAGTAGCCAATGTTTAGATTAGAACAACCATGGCACAAAACTATCCAGCTCCTTTTTAATAGATTCTTGAACACTATCCCATAGTTCTTTCATTTCTGGATATCTTAGCCTTTGTAGATTCTTAAATCCTCTTCCTTTCAAAAAGCTTATCATCCAATTTCTTTCTTGAGCTTTAGTCATTGGTCTTCTTGTTTCAGCAACTGGCTTTCTTGACTCTCTTAAATATTCAACATCATAAATAGCTTGTTGCTGTCTAGCAATCTCTTCATTCTTAGCTATTTCAAACTCTCTTAGCTTTACAAGAGTGAACTTCTTCTTCTTGGTTACCTTCATGATCCCTTTTCCTTTGTCTTTAGGATCTAATTCTTCAGATTCAGAAGAAGATTCTGAGACTTGTTGTGATGGTTCAGAAATACTTATACCTCTTGGTCTTGTCAAATTAAGCATTATCTGAGCTATAGTCTCATCATCACTAGCTGTATGCTTCAATATTTCTTCTTGCTGAATTGGATTAGAAGGACCAGCTTCTTCATCAAAAGTACTTGTAGAAGGTCCAGCTATAGAAGGTCCAGCTTCATCAACATTCATTGCAGCAATACCTTGATTGCCTTGATCCAAAGTACTTTGTACACCAGTACTTTGAACACCAGTACTTTGAGGATCAGTACTTTGAGCAGCAGTATTTTGAATGTTGTCACCTTGAACTCCAGTATCTTGCTCAACAACAATGTTCTCTTCTTCAACAATTTTCTCAACTTCATTAGTCTGTTTCTCTTGCTCAAAGTGCAAAGGTACTTCTGGATAATGCCATAGATGAGCATCTTCTGATGAATATTGAAACACAAGTACCTTGATTGCCTTGATCCAAAGTACTTTGCACACCAGTACTTTGAGGATCAGTACTTTGAGCAGCAGTATTTTGAATGTTGTCACCTTGAACTCCAGTATCTTGCTCAACAGCAATGTTCTTGTTGGGATATAAAGTTCAAGGTACTTCTGTATTTCAAAGTATTGTTGTGTCAAAGTGCTGCTTGAAGATCAAAGTCAAAGTACTGCTGCATATTGAAGATCATTCAAAGTACTTCGAAGAGTATAAGGACTTAATTGCAATATTGATTGAAGGATTATTATGTAATATTGTATGAATATTCTAGAATTAGTTAAAGATAATTACTTGTCGTTGAAGTAGATAATGTAAACCGACTTAAGGTTATCTATATAAGGAGCCTTATGATGGTATTAGGGATATAAGTTTTTGTTGAAGTTCTAAGAGTCTTAGAGCTTTACAAGTCGATAATAGTTAGGGATTATTAGTGAATCTGTGTAATCAAGCATGTTCAAGTTTGGTTTAATATAAAAGTTCTTCTTAAGCTTTGTGTTAGTAGATTTCGCATACTTTACAAGGTCAAAACAGTGTTTCAATATTAATAGTGTTGAGTTTACTCAATATTGTTAAACCCTTACAAGCTACAAAGTAGTTTGGTCAGAGTATATTGATCCAACAAGTGGTATCAGAGCTTGTGTTGGTAACTCTGATTAAGAAGAAAATCTTTTAAACCGATTCTACTACAAACCCTTCAAGATGTTGACAGAGGCTGCACTTGCTCCATCCATCACTGCTGTTAGAATTCCTATTGTCAAGAAGGGAGAATATGACTTATGGGCCATGAAGATGAGGCAGTACATTGCCATCACAGACCATGCTTTATGGGATGTGATTGTCAATGGCAATATGGTACTTGAAGAACCAGTAGAGCTCCCAGGACAACCTAAACCACCTAAACCAACCGTCCCAGCTGCTACAAAGAGAAATCAAGACAAAGCTCTCAACATATTACTGTCTGCTATTCCTGATGGATACCTATTGAAGTTTCATGATGCTCAGGATGCAAAACAACTATGGGCTGCAATTAAGAAAAAGTTTGGAGGTAATGATGCTTCCAAGAAGATGCACAGGAACTTGTTGAAGCAACAATTTGAAACTTTCACTGTTGGTGAAAGAGAAGGTCTTGATTTTGCTTATGAAAGATTCCAAAATCTTCTGAGTATGCTAGAACTATATGGAGCTGAGGCATCAGTTGAAGATGCTAACTTGAAGTTCTTGAGAAGCTTGCCATCAGCATGGCATGTAGTTGCTACTATGATCAGAGGACAACCAGGTTTGGACACAATGGACTTTGATGATCTCTACAACAATATGAAGGTGTATGAGCATGAGATGAATGGAACTACAGGTTCAAGCACACATCAGAAACCCCAAAATATTGCTTTTGTATCTTCTGAAAACATAAGTAGTACTTCCAATAAAGGTACTACTTATCCTGTCCAAAGTACTGTGACTGAAACTCAACTTCCATGTACAACTTTGGTCACTACCACTTCATCACCATTAAACACCCCCACCTCAGATGATGTTCTATGTTCATTCTTTGCTCAACAAGCACCTCTACCTGTAACCTATCAAGAAGATGTCCTGCAAATTGATGATGATGCTATGGAAGAGATTGATATCAGATGGCAAGTTGCCATGATCACTGCAAGGATGAAAAAGTTTATGAATAAGACAGGAAGAGGCATTAACTTCACAGCTAAGCAGGGAATAACATTTGATAAGTCCAAAATTGAGTGCTTCAATTGTCAAAGGACTGGTCACTTTGCAAGGGAATGCAAATTTGCAAAGTATCAAGCAAACAAGATGATTGAACAGCCCAAGACTGAAAGAAAAGAGGTTCCTATTACTGAACCAAAACCAAAAGCTTTGGTTGCTCAAGAGAATCTATCAGAGATTGATTGGTCCAATGAGTTTGATGATGAACCTGTAACCTACTCAATGGTTGCATTGGAAGATTGGAGCACAACTTTTGATGAAGAGCCTGGATATGCTGCTTTGGAGTCAAGAGATGGTCTAGGAAGCTTTGATTGGAGCATGGAGTTTGAAGAAGATCCTGTTCAGCTTGCTATGGTAGCTACTTCACCAAGTTCATTCACTATCTCTGAGGTATGCTCTAAGTGCAATGATATGTATCAAAAGTTACTTAGTGAATATGTAGCTGAAAGAGATAAATTTCAAAGGGCTAGGTCTGAGATAGCTGGCTACCAATTGACTTTAGAGTCAATGGAAGCCAAAATAATAACTCATGAAAACAATGAAGTAGCATGGGCTGAAAGATATAAGCAATAAGAGTACCAAGTAAAATTGAGTGAATGGAAACTAGGATGTAAGGTGTCTGAACTAGAGAAAGTTACTAGTGAGAGGGATCAGTTGTTAGAAAAACTTGCTGTTTGGAATGAATCTGGTCTGTCACATGTTCAATTTGTTGAAAAACAAAGAAAATCAAACATTAAAACTGGCCTAGGTTATGATAATGATAGCACAGAAGGTATTCCATTTAAGAGTAAGGAACTAAATCTTACAGTAGATACCTCAACTAGTGATGAAGAGTTCATAAGTTTGGATGAAAACACTTCTAGTGATGAGGAATCCCCTAGTCCAACACCTCCTGAATATAAGAATGACAAGGGATACAATGCAGTTCCTAATCCTCCAGGTAGTTTTCAACCACCTAGGAAAGATGTCTCTTGTTATGGGGTAGATAACCTAGAGTTTAGGAAAAAGCTTAAAGGTCAATCAAATCCTGAAACTTTAGGAGAATCTGTTGAAGAACCTAGGGTTGATGAGAAAAAGTTTTCAAAACAAGCAGTACCTTCAAACACTTCTCAAAGTACTGCTGTTCACTCAGCAGTACCTCCAAGAAAATATTTTCAAAATACTGCTAATTTCTTTCAAAATCCTTGTTGGGAACAGTACCTGACGGCGTCAAATCCATACAAGGGACGGCATCTAGCTTGGCAAAAGAGGTGGATATGGAAAATACACATGACGGCCCAGAACAATTTCAATGAAATTTGGCCTGACGGCGTCACCAAGTCCGTCAGGGTCAGAATACATGTGACGGCCCAGAGTAAAATTACACATGACGGCATCAGAGGTGGATCTAGGCAATACGAATTTTATCTTGACGGCGAGTTGACGGCGTCACAAGCTATAACGTGACGCCGTCAAGGTGTAAAATCTATATATAGTTTTCTAATTTTCAATCATTAAGTGTGGAACTTTTGGAGAACTTCTTTGTGCAAACCCTAGACGAATTTTCTGTAAAAACAAGGGTTTCAACCCTTGTTCTATCCATGTTCAATTGAAGATAAGTTTTCCAATAATCATTCAATATGTCTATGTGTTGTTTAATTCTATCTTATACTTGTCTTCTTTTTAACATGCTAGGCTAGGTTTTTCTTGTGTTTGCTTAGATGTAATGAAACCTAGATGTTGATTATTGGTTGATGGTTTGTTTATAATTTTTGTGGATGATTGTATTTGATATTAGGCTTAAGAAAACTGGCAGACTTCCAATTGGTAACATGCTTGAACGTCTTAAGAAACATGATCGGAGGTGTACTATGATTTATTGGTTGTATTTAATGCGTAGGCAACTGCTAGTGATACTACGTTAGGAGCTAGTAGTCGGCTCGACCTAGAATGAAGTAGAAGCCTATAGAGTTAGGGAAGATCGTACACAACCCTACGACTAGTATTAAGGAATATAACCCGTCGTCCATGCAATTGTAACAAGCTAATCAACCGGTAAAAGATATCTAGAGAGTAATGAAATCTAAGTAAACACATTTTCTATTATTATTGTTTACACCATAAATTAGTTTAAGTTTATTTTATTTTATTTTATTTGCTATAACACCCCATTTTTCACTTATCGCAGCGGATAAATTGTTTGGGGTATTACTCATGGAAACAAAGAAAAGATAATAGAAAACGACTCGAAAAGAGATGTTTTTGAAAAAGGTGTTATCATTCATTTGTTCATCAGATTTTTTACAGTAAAAGATGTACTTTTACCAAAAGAGAGGTCCCTAAGATACGTTTTATGACACAAAACTGGTGAATGATAACTATTTTGGACGTCCTCATGTCAAGTGGTTCTCCATGCCAGGGTTCCTATAGTGCCTAATTAACTAGGATAACATGCTTAAAAGTCAACACGTATGTTGAGTGAGACCCATATGTTTAAAAAGTTAAAGTATAAATACAAGTTCCACAGGGTTCAGCTTAAACCCTATGTGTGGAAAAGTGTTACTGTTAGAAGGTATATTGCACTAAGCACATGAACCACACGTTAACGATCCAGGTCATGGGGTCTGCAGACCAAACCATAGGGGGATGGGAAGGATAACTTGCCAAAGTTAAACCTTTAGTGGGTTCAAATATAGTACTTATTGGTACCAGCTAGTGGGGTGTTAATACCAACGGGAGTTGTCAAACTCCAATAGATCTATCAACTACATTCGCGTTCGCGTGGGTAAAATATCCCAAACGATTAAATTCCTGAATTTTGGTTATGTAATGATGGCAGTTGGTTTACTCGTGCAATAACCAGAGAAAAGACTTGTATTTGGTTTTAAAGCATGTATCCCCCTCACAGGGTTTGTAAAACATTTAGAAAGCATTTAAAAGGTGTGAGGCTATGAAAACTCACCTGAGTCTCTAGATAGTTAAAGTAGGGGTTTAGACAACTCACCCACGTATCCTGGGGTAGTGCAGGTGTGCGTATGTCAAATCTTAGTCTAGGTTTTCTTAACTAATTACTATTAGGTTTTTATATATAACTAATTACTGTGGCAGGTCTAGAGGGTGATGAGGATGGGCTATGGTAGCTAGGGGCGGAGCTTTAGGCCGGTTGTGGTGGATAGAAGCCGAGAAAGGCGGTTAGGGCAAATGAGGTGACAAGGAGGTGCATCACCTACTTTCTTGGGTGCTTGGAGGTGTTAGGGTGCTAGCTTAGTTATATTAAGGTGCTAGGATGGTTGCTTGTTCATTTTAAGGTGCTTAAGTAACATGGTTTAGGTGTTTAAGTCTAATTTGAATCTAGTTTGGTTTATTAAATGTTTAAGGTTTTATCTATATTTTAGTGTCTTATTTAAGGTCCTAATGATGTTTAGTAACTATTAGTAGCTTATACTAAGTGATGGTAGCTTATGGTAAAGATTTAACCTAGTTTAGACCTAGTTTCGGGAAGTTATGACCTAATTAAGGTTTTGTGCTTATATGACTTGTACCTAAGTTCTCGGGGTTGTACTATGTCCTAAGGGTTCTAATATATCCTAAGGTAACTATTATAGCTTATATTTAAGTCCTAGGCACTTTTCATGTAAGTTCAGATAAGCAGTTAGGGTTTTAAAACTAACTCTGAAACACATAGGTTCATTTAGGGTTTTCTAGCAAGTATGAGGTATTATAGTACTAGTTTTCTTAGTGAAAATATGTTTATTACCTTGACTTGACATACCAGGATGTTTACCTTAAGTAAACATAGTAGTGGTTGGCATAGATGGATACGTGAGTCTGTCTAAAGGTTAGTTATGTTATAATATTATATTAAAGCAAAAATTTAGCTCGGGAAAAATCTTATAGGCATTTCTAATCCTAGTGTGCTCTAATAAGGGCCTAAGTTAAGTTAATAAGGCATTTCTAATCCTAGTGTGCTAGTGAGGGCCTAAGTTAAGTTAATAAGGCATTCCTAATCTAAGGGGAAGTTAGTGGGTTGTGACATTTGCATCTTTAGTTAATTGGGTTAGTTGGCTAGCAACTAATTCCGCCCACTCCTTCAAAACCGAGATTTTTATTTGCTTTTATAAAAATATAAAAATACAAAAAGAATCATCCCTCACCTTTAGACATAGTTTAGTAGACTTTTTAATCCTAGTGAACACTATTCCTGAGTTGAACAATGAATCCCCGGGTACTTGTCACTATACTATACTACAACGAACAGGTACACTGCCTGGTGGGGATTGCAAGCTTCTCAAGATCCCTTGAGAGGTAAAACCTTTTGCGAGGGTGTAATTCCAAGCCTCAAGTTTCTGGCGTCGCAGCCCGGGGAATCGTTATTGTCTAAGTTAGAATTTCTTTCTATTAGGTCTACTTGTTAGATTCCTTTCTAGTAAGATTTTTATTTTATTTTTATAGGTTTCTTTAGTCTATCTTATTTCTTTGTTTCTTTGTTCGTAACCTTTGCCATCCGCCATCATGGAAGGTGGTAATCTCTATGATCCCATCAACCCACCACAACAAAACCACCCACAAAACCTACCACTACCAAACCAACCTACTAGACCCCGAACCTTAGGAGAGTACTCCCGTCCTAGCCACCAAGGCTATCGAAACACCATTGAGCTCACTCAAGGAGCCAATGTGTCTCCCTTGCGATCCGACACCATCCGATTGGTGCAAAGCGGATGTGCATTCCATGGACTTCGTTCCGAAGATCCTAATCAACATCTCAAGGATCTCCTTAAAATCGTTGACTCCATAGACCTTGATGTTGTAACTCGAGAGACGACCCGATTCCGTCTATTCCAATTCTCTCTACGTGACCAAGCTAGTCAATGGATTGAAAGTTTACCCGCGGGATGCATCACCTCTTGGGATGATCTCACCAATCGTTTCCTTGCTCAATTTTTCCCACTGGGGAGAACTACTAAGCTTAGAAATGATATCTTGATGTTCCAACAACGTCAAGGTGAAACTCTCTATGAAGCATGGACTCATTTCAAGGACTTACTCCAAAAAGTCCCTCATCATGGCATAGAACCTTGGCTCCAAATTCAAATCTTTTACGATAAGGTTAATTATCAAATGAGAAGGGCCATAGATTACGCTGTCAATGGTAGACTAAAGAGACTTAGCATTGATAAGTGCTGGGAGGTTATTGAGGGTTTAGCACAATACGAAGAAGAAGGATGGGAGGATTTGATGTTCTTGGAAGAAGGGAGTCTAAATTACGTAAACGCAACCCAAGAACAGTTATTGGAGAACATTGAGAAGCAGGTTAAGGAATTAATGAGAGCTAAAATGCCTGCAGCTGAAGCCGAAGTAAGCCCTGATAGACATGTGAGTGCAATTAGCAAATACACTTTTCCTGAATGTTCACGACAAGAGGAGTTTGAAGGGATAATGATAACTTTCATGAATAATCAGGAGAAACAGATTCAGCACTTAGAAACTCGCATGGAAAGCACTAGAAATGCTTTTATGGACTTGGCTGATAAGTTTATATCAAGAATTAAGGAGAAGATTAGGGAAAGATCCACACCGAAGAAAATCGAAAAAATCTTTGAACTCCCAACCCCTTTGGTGTGTGACGGAGGGGATAATGGAAAAACTTCCCCAAGTGATTCACCTTCAATTACCCCTTACTTTCATGAGCTTCCTCAAGAAGAAAAGAACTTGCAATTCCACAACATCTTCGTTGGAAGTTTGCAAGTCACGCTCAATAAATTGCACGAAGATAAGAAATGTTCCTTTGGTTTTAAACCTGGTGTGAAAAGGATGCACCTCAAAAACACTTCAGCTTCAGAAACCTCTATGGAACAACTCCTTCCCTTACCCATTATTTACCAATATGAAGATTGCGACCTGAACGGGATTGTGACCAGCCCTATTCATAACCACACCTCACTTCGTGACAGTAACAAAACGTTTGACCCTGGTGGAATCCACTAACGGGAATGGCTATTCATAGTTTACAACCTTGATTAGCTATTAACAAAAGTGCAGGGACTCAACTTGAAATTGTCACAAAGTATTCATAATCCGGGCATCTGACGGCGTCAAAATTTATTCATCACGCCATCACCTCGCATTCTCTGCAATATTAACCTCCTATCCATCAATTTCACTGATGTGCGGGATTGCGCCCTCGCAACAGGTTTTACCTCTCAAGGGATCTTGAGAAGCTAGCAATCCCCGCCAGGTAGTGTACCTGACCGTTGTAGTATAGTATAGTAACAAGTACCGGGGGATTGATCGTTCGACTCAGGAATAGTGTCGCTAGGATTAGAAAGCCTACTAAACTAGGTCTAGAGGTGAGGGATGATTCTTTTTGTATTTTTTATATTTTATGAAAAGCAAGTAAAATCTCGGGTTTTGAAGGAGTGGGCGGAATTAGTTTCTAGCTAACCCAAATAACTACAGATGCAATCAAAATAAAATACAAAGAAATGAAAATAAACTAATGTAATTATGTGGTGGAAACAATAATGAGAAAAGATGTGTTTACTTAGATTTCATTACTCCTTAGATATCTTTTACCTGTTGATTAGCTTGTTACAATTGCATGGATGACGGGTTATATTCCTTAATACTAGTCGTAGGGCCGTGTACAATATTCCTTAATTCTATAAGCTCCTACTTCACTCCTATGTCGAGCCGACTAAAAGCTCCTAACATGGGATCACTAGAATTCACTTATGCATTAAATACAACAAAAAATTGTAGTACACCTCCGATCATGTTTCTTAAGACATTCAAGCAAGTTACCAATGGAATTCTGCCAGTTTTCTTAAGCCTAACATTGAATACAATCATCAACAATAATTATAAATAAACCATCAACCAATAATCAACATCTAGGTATCACTACATCTAAGCAAACACAATAAAAACCTAGCCTAGCATGTTAAAAGAAAGACAAGCATAAGATAGAATCACACAACACATAGACATATCGTATGATTATTGGAAAACTTATCTTCAATTAAGCATGGATGGAACAAGGGTTGAAACCCTTATTTTTACAGAAAATTCATCTAGGGTTTAAGCTTTCCAAAGTTCTCCTAATGTTCCAATATAATGAATGAAAAATTGGAAAAATATATATAGATAATACATCCTGACGGCGTCACGTTATAGCTTGTGACGTCGTCAACTCGCCGGCAATATAAAATTCGTATTGCCTAGATCCACTTCTGACGCCGTCATGTGTAAATATACTCTGGGCCGTCATATGTGTTTTGACCCTGAAGGCCTTGGTGACGCCGTCAGGCATTTTATACTTGAAATAGTTCTGGGCCGTCATGTGTATTCTTCATATCCACCTCTTTTGCCAAGCTTGACGCCGTCATGTGTGAGGTCTTCACGTCGTCAGGTACTGTTCCCAGCAAGGATTTTGAGACTTTGCCGTTTTCTTCACTTTTATGCTCCAAAAACATCCAAAATGCTTCCTTTTCCAGATTCCATCTCAAAAGTACCTAAAATGACAAAAGGAACGATTTAGGGCAGTAATTGATCAAATAATCACGAATTCGGGCTTAAATGACCCCCTATTATTAAATACCCTTACACTTCAGATTTGCTTGTCCTCAAGCAAATGCGTTTTTATTCTAATCAAAATACAAGTTAGGGTCATTTAACACTAATATAAAAGTAATTACAACAAATAATCGTTCCACTAAAAACCAAAAACAAGCACGGAGGTCATACACTAGCACCTCACAAATAGTGTTTAGATACTCACATCTCTCAGGTGTAATAAAGTATATATCACAATATGGAAATGGAAAACATCTCTCACTACCTGTCATAGCAAATAGATTACCACAGGCTTGGGAAAGGATCAAACCTTCACGACTAGGCTTAAGCACCTAGGATAAACTATCAAAGAGGTCTTTTAAAGGGGTATAACGTTAGGTGTAGGGATATGGAAAACACGGTTTTGTTGGATAAAGGCAATATTTACTGGTGACGAGTTAATCATCTTGGTTAATTACATGTACAATATGGCGTTGCTAAGCCAAGACTCGACTCGACTTAAGCTAATCAAATTCTAACAAACTATGAAACAAACATAAAATGAAATGGGATGGTAGTCCGTATATTTTTTCTCTTTTTCATTTTTTTCTATTTTTTTTTCTTTTCTTTATTTTTTTATTTATTTTATTTATTTATTTTTTTTGCATACACTTTTACCCTACCATCCAAAATAATACATCATAGGGAATTTGCATTCCCCATACACTTGAACTTTTACATACTTTACAAATAACTATTCTAATGACCGAATTAAGATAATCAAAACACTTAGAGTACTTTTTAAGATTAATGCACGTATGGGGGTAATAAATTGATGTCTTCCCCATTAATTCATAACACAAGTACTTTACCCATGAGTCCCAATCGTCCCAAAACAATATGTACAAGATATGACTCGACTTAGCAACCATGTAATCAATTAGATAATTAACTAAGGGTTTAAACAAATAACAATAATGCACTAAAGATGAGTGCATACACGAAAGGCTAAGGCTATTTGGTTGCACATTTGGGTGGATTGTAAACAAATTCTTCCTTTAAGTAAGATGCTTAAAGTTAGAAACGAAAAGATAGGCTCGGAGGGGTGTACTAGGGGTATCGTGTACTAAAAATGAGTACAACGCAAAGGTGTGGGAAAAATTAATTGACTTTACTAGTCAAGGTAATTGACTTAAATGGTCAAGTAATTATGATACGGGTTTAAACACAAGGGTGATCCTAATGCCTCTTATCATGTAGTAAATTCTACTACACGAATGTAGTCTCACTAGCGGTCTCGGGATGCATCACTAACGCAAGTTCTAGAATCTAAATACTACCGGTACACTCATAAACACTAATAATGAAGGCTTTTCCTATCAAATCTAAAGGAGAACCTCACATATTTGGGTGGAAACTTTTTCTGAGTGGTACGGTTTTTGTGCTAGTTATACAACTCCTATCCATGAGACGCTCATTAAGGCTAAAGCTTCACTCCTAAATGTTGTAAAAAAATTTAAATATGGCGCTAAAATTGCCCTAACAAGTATTTCTCTTAGTTTTATTACACACCTACTATCAAACAAACAAACTCAAGCATAATTGTATTCTCTAAGGTATCATCATTTACCCTCCCCTTACACTTAGGATGAACATTGTCCCCAATGTTTAATTAAAGGATGTAAAAGTAAAGCAGGTAAAAGAATGAAAACAAATACTCCCCTGATTCGTTCGGTGTGGATAATGTGTCAACAAGGTTAGATCTTCCTCCAAGAAAATGAACTTTGAAAGCTTCCCTCCAGAAATATAAATCATCTTCTTGTCATATATAACCTGTTAAACCTGAGAAAACAATCAAGGCAAACCTCGCGTAAAATCGGCGTATATATATATATCTATATATATATATATATATATATATATATATATATATATATATATATATATATATATATATATATATATATATATATATATATATAAATCCTAGAAAGCAAATTAAGATATAATGCTTGTGGAATGAATGGTTGCAGATTTCCCGGAGTTTATAAAACTAAAGAATCAACAAAAATTTTAAGACTCCGGTTTAAACAAAACTCGCAAAATTTTTCAGAATTTTAATACCTGACGCCGTCAAAATGTTCCTGGAAAAATCTTATGTTAAGTTTCCGGAAAATTTCTGGAAAAACTTATGCCTTACTTCCTGGAAAATCCTGCAAAACATCATTATGACTTGATACAAGTATTTGACTCTAACAAATACTAATATACATGCTCATTTAATATTGTAGTGAATCATGCTCATTTTCGTTCTTATAAAAAAAATTTGGATTTCCCTTACACTTAGCTTTTGCAAAATACCTTTATATGTAATTAAGACGAAGTTAAAAACAAAATAAAGCATTTTCACAATTTACTTTGAAACATGATTTACCAACAATAAAAATAAAACATGCATACGGAAACAGATAAAATCAAACAAATAAAAATCAAACAAATAAAAACACACAAAACATGGGTTTTTTTTTGGGTAAAAGGGAGCTTCCACCCTGGTAAAATATATTAACCAATAAAATATTGAAAGTACAATAGAATGTGGCTGAAGTACCACATTAACCTCAAGCAACCGCTTGAACTACCCTATATCATTTATGACAGGCCATAAATGAACCACTAGCTACCGACAACTAGAACAACCAAAAAACAACATAAAATGACACGCCAATCTTATGATAAAACAAAACAAAATACAATACTACTTCCCACCACGTCCTTGAAGCTTGAACTCCTTGAATTGTTCCGGTAAGTCGTTTACTTGAGCCGCATACTCATCTGAAAAATAATCATCTCCCAAATAATCATTAGGCTCATACACCTCATCTTCATCACTGTCAGAAACAACAACTTCACCGACCTTAGAAAATGGGTTACCCCTCTTTGATGCAGAAGTACTTGGAGATGGGATAGTAGACTGCTCCAACGCCTTTTTAGTTGCGGACGTACTAGAAGATGGGACATTAGACGACTTAGAAGCCACACCCGGCACCTGCGATTCCATGTTACTAATAGGCTGATCTAGTGACCCCTTACCATTGTTAACAAAACCAAGAACATCATCATCCACCAATGACTCCAAGATACCAAAAGAGTTAGAAGAGTGTGGGTCCTTACCAGATTTAACATTTGAAGTAGAAGCCTGCTTTAGACCCTTAGGATCTGAATCTTTCTTGGTATCAACCTGATTAGATGTTGTCGTGACTTTAGGTCTCCAAAAATTAGCCTTAGACTTGGAGAGTTTAACCCCTCCAATTGGCTTAGGTTGAGACGTAGAAACCACACTCTTACCTTTATTCTTACTATTCCTTACCTCTGTGAACCCCTCATCGTTATTAACCACCTGAATCGATGCATTAGTCACCACATTAGAAACCTTATGCACCACCTCTTTCACTTGTTTTGGACACTCACTAAGTGTGTGACCAAATATCTTACAAACACTGCAATGAGGAGGTGTCCATTCATATTCGACACGAATGATTTCCGTCGAATAGCCACTATCATCATCCAATGGAATAGCCATACTAACTTCCTTTTTCAATTCAGAATTTGAACACACTTCAACCAACGCACGAGCATAACTAATCCGACCCCACGAGTCAACACACATAGAAGATGTAAATGAATCCAACATAACCGGTTTCCCCACTTGAGTAGCAATCAAGCTTAAACCAACCTCCGAATATGCAACTATAGGCACATTATGTAATTTAACCCAAACAGGAATCGTAGTTACCTCATTCTTGGTTAGGGGAACATTAAGAGACCATTTCTTAAGAATAAGAGGTGAATGACGGATTAACCACGGGCCTTGTTGGAGCACCTGCTCCAATCCGTCCTTAGAAGAGAACTTAAATAAGAAAACACCCGCTTCATTCTTCATAATCTTTTGCACGCCAAATTTCTTCCACGTATTAGTAACATAGTTCTGCACAATTGGAAAAGCTATAGCTTTTCCTAAGAAGTACCCAACAAGAGTGTTCTCATACCGACCTAAAACGGGTTCCATCGCCTCCTTAGGGAGTTTAGTATCATGGTTAGGAACCCGATCTTCATTAACCATCTGCCTAAAATTCACCTTACGAGAAGTACTATTGGCACCAAGCAAAGAAGCAAACGATTGCTCCTTTCCACTAATATTACCTTTGCCCTCACTAGTACCACAAGTCGTTGGGGCTGAATAAGATGTTTTAGGACTAGAAGACACATTCTTGTCCACTAACGTAGACAAGTTAATATCACCATCATCCACACTCCAATCAGAAATAATAGGACCAGCCGATTCCCGTGGAGGCTGATTACTAGGACCATCACCATTAACACTACCCTCACCATTAACAACGATACCAACCTTAGGAGTAGATTTACCCAATCTCGTAGCAAAATCAACATTCGTATCAACTTTGGAAGCATTACAAACCTCACTTGTAGCATCATTAACATTGTCACCCAACTTATCCATAGAATCCTTAAAATTATTTAAGATCGATGCAATGTTCTCCTCACCATGGTGTTCACCTTTATTTGCGCTAGTAGAATTCAAAAAACCCTTCTCCATAACTCTCTAAACCCACAAACAACTAATATAAACCAATCGCAAACACAGAACCGCAGAAACCAAAAAGAAAGTAGCATGAACAATTAATACGAACAATAATAGAGAAAACCCTAACTAAAAAGTTAGGGTTTTTATTGAACGCGCCTAAGAAATCAACCAGGTCCCATAATTCTTCAGCATGCAATATTACATAACAATAGGATTAAAATAATCGCAAAAGTGTTGATGTTTAAGGAATCACTTGCCAAATCAAACAAAAAATCGAATCAAAAAGTAGATGCACACTGACCCACAATAATTAAAGAACCAATAATCAATAAGAGATTACAAATTAAAGATATAAAAATCATGGGAAGTGTAAATCAATATGTAAGGGATTCAGATTTTTTTTCGCCAAAATTCGCCATAGGAGAAGTGCTTTTCTTTATTTACGAGTCTTGTAGCTATACTCAAGGTCACGGGCAATTACGTGACCTCGTCATCGGTCACATTCTCTAAGTCATCCTCAATCTTAGTTTTGTATTCCAGACCTAGTTTCAAACATTCCTTGTAGAAACCGAATATTCTACTCATGACATATTCTACTCCTCTACGTCTATCCTCATCATTCCTATAGTAGACCGCTTGCTTGTGTTCCTTTTCAAGGTTTGATAGAAGACGAAATTGTTCAATCTTATAGGGCATTTGGTAAGCTATTTCATCGTTTTCATCCTTGAATCTAACTATCCCTAGGGATGGGTCATAATTCAACTTAGAGGCCTCAACAAACGGTTTTCCGAACACTACTTGACTTAGGCAACCATCTATTACCGGGCGAATATCCTCTATAATCACAAAATCGGTAACATAAGTGAAGTTTCCTACAAAGATATGTAATCCTTTCACTCTTCCCACAAAGTTACTCATCCAACTCGTGTTGGGCATCATCCTATATCCAAGTTGCTTCTTCATTACCCAATTATAATAAGTCCTAGTCATAATGTTTATGGGAGACCTAAGATCGATGTAAGCTTTCCACACATGCATATGCCCAATGTTGCATGGTATGTTGATGTTAGAGGGATCACCCGCTTTGATGAGTGGTGAACCAAGGAGGTATGGTGTCTCTGGGTCATCGAATAGATCCTTATGGTATTCCTGTTCTTCCTTGGTGGGTAACTTATCAAAGTATTCCTCTACATTTTCTACTTCCTCTAACTTTTCTTCCTTTTTATCCTCAACTTCCTTAATCTCATCCTTAGGTCCAGTTCCTATTCCAACTTCATCCTTGTCACTTTCTTCTATATTCTTATCTATTGGCTTAATGGTGACAACATTGACAAAGTAGACGTGTTTGGATGATGAGGGGTCCTTAATTTGGATACCGCTACTCATGTCCCTAGTGTCCTTCCTAGGTGTAGTTAGCACTTGGTTGTTGAGGGCTTTCAACAAGTTGTCAATTTTATTGATCATCTCCATTTGTTGTGGATTGAATTCGGCTTCAAACTTAGCTATGCGAGCTTCTTGAGATGCCATAAACTTTGACATCAATCCTTCAAGATTATTGGTACTACCATAGTTATTGGAAGGATTGTTGTTGAAAATACGGTTAAAGGGTGGACCGTTTGGTTGGTAACGATTAGGTGGATTGGAAGAATTGTTTTGGGGCATGTTTTGGTTTTGTTTCCACCTAAGGTTCGGGTGATTTTTCCAAGAAGGATTGTAGGAATCACCGTAAGGGTTTGGCTCAGGTTTGAAAGTGTACCACTTGTCTCCCGCTTTGTCGGTACGCGAGGATGTGTAATCCACAAAAGCTTGTCCGGGGAGTTCCACGCAATCACGAGTGTCATGGGGACCACTACATAATTCGCATGAAGAAGTGATTTTGTTCACTTGGCTTGAAGGCTTAGGAGCTTCATAGGATTTCATGAGAAACTTGACTTGGTCCTCAAGTTCCATGATCCTACGGTCGGGAGTGCTAGAATTGTTCGAAGGCAAAGATGTTGCCTTGACCGTTTTGTTCAAATCACGGGGATCAGTCCAACTTTCGTTGTCATAGAGAGCAAGATCTTCTATGAGCTCCCATGATTCTTCCGCACTTAGATCACATAGCTTGCCACCGGGCGATTGATCAATGGTTCGCCTTGTGGAGAGATCGATATGGTCATAGAAGATTTGGACTTGGAGCCAAAGATCTATAACATGATGAGGGACTTTTTGGAGTAAGTCCTTGAAACGAGTCCATGCTTCATAGAGAGTTTCACCTTTACGTTGTTGGAACATGAAGATGTCATTTCAAAGCTTGGTAGTTCTCCCCGGTGGAAAAAATTGAGCAAGGAAACGAGAAGTGAGATCATCCCAAGAGGTGATGGATCCCGCGGGTAAACGTTCAAGCCATTGACTAGCTTGGTCACGTAGAGAGAATTGGAATAGACATAATATGGTCGTCTCTCTAGTTGCAACATCAAGGTCTATGGAATCTACTATTTTTAGGAAATCCTTAAGATGTTGATTAGGACTTTCGGAACGAAGTCCATGGAATGCACATCCGCTTTGCACCAACCGGGTGGTGTCAGATCGCAAGGGAGACACATTGGCTCTTTGAGTGAGCTCAATGGTGTTTCGATAGCCTTGGTGGCTAGGACGGGAATACTCTCCAAAAGTTAGGGGTCTAGGAGGTTGGTTTGGTTGTGGTAGGTTTTGTGGGTGGTTTTTTTGTGGTGGGTTGATGGGTTCAAGGAAATTACTACCTTCCATGGTGCCGGATGGTAATGGTTACGAACAAAGGAACAAATAAATGAGATAGACTAAAGAAAACCTAAAAAAAATCTTACTAGAAAGGAATCTAGCAAGTAGACCTAATAAAAAAAATTCTAACCTAAACAATAACTATTCCCCGGGCTACCGCGCCAAAAACTTGATGCACGGGATTGCGCCCTCGCAATAGGTTTTACCTCTCAATGGATCTTGAGAAGCTTGCAATCCCCGCCAGGCAGTGTACCTGATCGTTGTAGTATAGTATAGTGACAAGTACCGGGGGATTGATCATTCAACTCAGGAATAGTGTCGCTAGGATTAGAAAGCCTACTAAACTAGGTCTAGAGGTGAGGGATGATTCTTTTTGTATTTTTTATATTTTATGAAAAGCAAGTAAAATCTCGGGTTTTGAAGGAGTTGGAGGAATTAGTTGCTAGTCAACTAAACCAAATAACTACAGATGCAATCAAAATAAAATAAAAAGAAATGAAAATAAACTAATGTAATTATGTGGTGGAAACAATAATGAGAAAAGATGTGTTTACTTAGATTTCATTAGTCCCTATATATCTTTTACCGGTTGATTAGCTTGTTACAATTGCATGGATGACGGGTTATATTCCTTAATACTAGTCGTAGGGCCGTGCACAATATTCCCTAACTCTATAAGCTCCTACTTCACTCCTATGTCGAGCCGACTAAAAGCTCCTAACATGGGATCACTAGAATTCACTTATGCATTAAATACAACCAAAAATCGTAGTACACCTCTGATCATGTTTCTTAAGACGTTCAAGCAAGTTACCAATGGAAGTCTACTAGTTTTCTTATGCCTAACATCAAATATAATCATCCACACCAATTATAAACAAACCAGCAACCAATAATCAACATCTAGGTTTCACTACATCTAAGCAAACACAATAAAAACCTAGCCTAGCATGTTAAAAGAAAGACAAACATAAGATAGAATCACACAACACATAGACATATCGTATGATTATTGGAAAACTTATCTTCAATTAAGCATGGATGGAACAAGGGTTGAAACCCTTATTTTTACAGAAAATTCGTCTAGGGTTTAAGCTTTCCAAAGTTCTCCTAATGTTCCACACATAATGAATGAAAAATTGGAAAACTATATATAGATAATACTTCCTGATGGCGTCATGTTATAGCTTGTGATGCCGTCAACTCGCCGCCAATATAAAATACGTATTACCTAGATCCACTTCTGACGCCGTCATGTGTAAATATACTCTGGGCCGTCATATGTGTTTTGACCCTGACGGCCTTGGTGACGCCGTCCGGCATTTTATACTTGAAATAGTTCTGGGCCGTCATGTGTATTCTTCATATCCACCTCTTTTGCCAAGCTTGACGCCGTCATGTGTGAGGTCTTGACGTCGTCAGGTACTGTTCCCAGCAAGGATTTTGAGACTTTGCCATTTTCTTCACTTTTATGCTCCAAAAACGTCCAAAATGCTTCCTTTTCCAGATTCCATCTCAAAAGTTCCTAAAATGACAAAAGGAACAAATTACGGCAGTAATTGATCAAATAATCACGAATTCGGGCTTAAATGACCCCCTAAAAGTGGTACACTTTTCGCCTTATCATTCACCACATGCCCCACAAACCATATCTAATTGATACTTCCCCATAGAGCTTTCAAGATCAATTCCAACATCTTCCATAGCCGATCTCCACGTGGAAAATGACCAAGCGTACCCGACAACACCGAGGGAGTTCTTCAAGATCTCAACCCAAGAACTTGGGTGACACGGTTCATAGTTGGGGTGTGTTTGAGGATAATGCCTCTACGACCAAATATGCAGAATTGCTATACCACCAGATTGACAAGGGGACAGTGATTGATTGGGACTTCTTGAGGGTCCAGGGCCTCGAGGATGCTTTTCTTCAAAGGTTCCAAACTGATGCATTTACCGGTCCTCAATGGGAAAGATTGTTCAAGGTACGGGAACCGGTTTATAGTGAGTTGGTGCGAGAACTTTTTGCTACTTTTCATTTTGATTTGGCTGAGGCTAGAACTGGTATGGGTGGTACTATCATTTACTTTAGGCTGGGGGTGAGTTGAGAACTTTCTCGGTTACAGAGTTTGGTTGGAGGTTGGATTTGTATAGTCAGCATGAGGTAACTCAGGGTGGGTTTATGCAGAGATTGTTGGGTGGTGAGACGATGAGGAATGATTTGAGGTGTGCTACGTTTTGGCCGAGTATAGGGAATGGGGTGTATACCTCGACTACTGGGGCGGCCTCCATTAGGGATCCTAGGGTTAGGTTAGCCCACAGATGCATCACCTACAGTTTAGCGGGACGCCATAGCTCCACTTACCGTGTCACTGCTTCTGACCTCTTTTACCTGTACACCATTTTTTCATAGGATGTGTATTGTAACATCCCATTTTGGGTGGCGGGTTATCTAAAGACTAGTGTAGGGGAGAGGTATAGTGATATATGGGGGGGATGTTTGTGACTCGCATGGCTCATTCTTATGGGATCCTTGTGCCGGAGATCATGGGATACTTGAGTGACTGTGGTGCATGCAGGGTGGTGAAGGCCAAGTCCCTCAAGCAAATGAGCATTGTGATGGAGTTGGGGGACGGGTCTTATGCTTGGTATGTTGTAGGGGGAGCGGCTGCTGCTGGTGATGATGATGAGGACGATGATGAGGGTGCACCCCAGCAGCCGCAGTATGAGGATTATGAGGTTGGTTCTGCTGACTATTACCGGCACATGAGTCGGGGGGATTGGCAGGTCCATCAGGGGGCTTGGATGGGTTAGGTGGATGCATGGAGAACCACCACTGACCAGAGGTTTAATTGGATGTATGATCACACAATCCGTCAGATGCAACATCTATCGACCCGTGATCACATCGAGCCTTAGTTGCAGATTGACCCATTCCCCGGTCGTGAGCAGGATTATCCACCCTATGGGTACACCGGGAATCTCCCTCCTGGTTATGATTACCGCTTTGGTCCTCCTCCTCAGTGATGTTTTTATGGTTGTGTCATGATTTCTGAACAATTTATCTTTGGTTGTATGATTTGAACAATTTGGTTTGAAATAGTGTAGGATTTGGCCTCTGTTGGCCATTGGATATTTACTACTATTTCCTTCTATGCATTTAGGATTCTCATTATTGTGGTTCTTTTATTAGTTTTATTTGTTTTGTTTGTTTGATTTTATTTGTTTCCATATGCGTGTTTTATTTTTTTTATTGTTTGTGGATCATGATTCAAAGTAAATTGTGAAAATACTTTATTTTGTTTTTAACTTCGTCTTAATTACATATAAAGGTATTTTGCAAAAGCTAAAGTGTAAGGGGAAACCCAAATTTGTTTATAAGAACGAAATTGAGCATGAGCCACAACAATATTAAATGAACATGTGTATTAGTAATTGTTTGAGTTAAATGCTTGTATCGAGTCATAATGATGTTTTGAAGGATTTTCTAGGAAGTAAGGCATAAGTTTTTCCAGAAATTTTCCGGAAACTTAACATAAGATTTTTGCAGGAACATTCTGACGGTGTCAGGTACAAAAATTCTGAAAAATTTTGCGAGTTTTGTTTATACCGGAGTCTTAAAGTTTTTGTTGATTCTTTAGTTTTTTAAACTCCCGGAAATCTGCAAACATTCATTCCACAAGCATTATATCTTAATTTGCTTTCTAGGATTTTTAGTATATATAGATTGCCGCCGATTTTACACGAGGTTTGCCTTGATTGTTTTCTCATGTTTAACAGGTTACATTGGACAAGAGGATGATTTATATTTCTGGAGGGAAGCTTTCAAAGTTCATTTTCTTGGAAGAAGATCTAACCTTGTTGACACACTATCCACACCGAACGAATCAGGGGAGTATTTGTATTCATTCTTTTACCTTATTTTCTTTTAGATCTTTTTATTGAACATTGGGGACAATGTTCAGCCTAAGTGTAAGGGGATGGTAAATAATGATACCTTAGAGAATACAATTACGCTTGAGTTTGTTTGTTTGATAGTAGCTGTGTAATATAACTAAGAGAAATACTTGTTAGGGCAATTTTAGCGCCAAATTTAAATTTTTTTACAACATTTAGTAGTGAAGCTTTAGCCTTAATGAGCGTCTCATGGATAGGAGTTGTATAACTAGCACAAAAAACCGTACCACTCAGAAAAATTTTCCACCCAAATATGTGAGGTTCGCCTTTAGATTTGTTAGAAAAAGCATTCATTATTAGTGCTTATGAGTGTACCGGTAGTACTTAGATTCTAGAACTTGCGTTAGTGATGCATCCCGAAACCGCTAGTAAGACTACATCCGTGTAGTAGGATTTACTACATGATAAAAGGCATTAGGATAAACCCGTGTCATAATTACTTGACCATTTAAGTCAATGACCTTGACTAGCAAAGTCAATTAATTTTTGCCACACCTTTGCGATGTACTCATTTTTAGTACACGATACCCTTAGTACACCCCTCCGAGCCTATCTTTTTCGTTTCTAACTTTAAGCATTTTACTTAAAGGAAGAATTTGTTTATAATCCACCCCAAATGTACACCCAAATCACCTTAGCCTTCCGTGTATGCACTCATCTTTAGTGCATTATTGTTATTTGTTTAAACCCTTAGTTAATTGTCTAATTGATTACATGGATGCAAAGTCGAGTCATATCTTGTACATATTGTTTTGGGACGATTGGGACTCATGGGTAAAGTACTTGTGTTATGGACTAATGAGGAAGAACATCAATTATTACCCCCATATGTGCGTTAATTTTAAAAGTACTCTAAGTGTTTTGATTATCTTAATTCGGTCATTAGAATAGTTATTTGTAAAGTATGTAAAAGTTCAAGTGTAAGGGGAATGCAAATTCCCTATGATGTATTATTTTGGATGGTAGGGTAAAAGTGTATGCAAAAATAAAAATATATATATAAAAAAAAACGAAAAATCAAGAAAAAAAGAAAAAAAAATAGAAAAAGAAAAAGAGGAAAAACATACGGACTACCATCCCGTTTCCTTTTATATTTATTTTATGTTTTGTTAGTTTTCGATTAGCTTAAGTCGAGTCGAGTCTTAGCTTAGCAACGCCACATTGTACATGTAATTGACCAAGATGATTAACTCGCTATCAGTAAAAATTGCCTTTATCCAACAAAACCGTGTTTATCATATCCCTACACCTCACGTTATAACCCTTTAAAAGACCTCTTTGATAATTTATCCTGGGTGCTTACGCCAAGTGGTGGAGGTTTGATCCTTTCCCAAGCCTATGGTAATCTATTTGCTATTACAGGTAGTGAGAGATGTTTTCCATTTCCTTATTGTGATATATACTTTATTACACCCCGAGAGATGTGAGTATCTAAACACTATTTGTGAGGTGCTAGTGTATAACCTCCGTGCTTGTTTTTGGTTTTAAGTGAAGATTATTTGTAGAAATTACTTTTATATTAGTGTTAAATGACCCTTAACTTGTATTTTGATTAGAATAAAAACGCATTTGCTTGAGGACAAGCAAATCTCAAGTGTAAGGGTATTTGATAAGGCAAAAAGTGTACCGCTTTTAGGGGGTCATTTAAGCTCGAATTCGTGATTATTTGATCAATTATTGTGCTTGTCATTTTAGGTACTTTTGAGAAGAAATCCGGAAAAGGAAGCATTTTGGACGTTTTTGGAGCGATTAAGTGAAGAAAACGACAAAGTCTCAAAATCCTTGCTGTAACAGTACCTGGCGGCGTCAAAGCCATACAAGTGACGGCGTCAAGCTTGGCAAAAGAGGTGGATATGGAAAATACACATGACGGCCCAGAAAAATTATAAGGCAATTTGGCCTGACTGTGTCACCAAGGCCGTCAGGGTCAGAATACATGTTATGGCCCAGAGTAAAATTACACATGACGGCGTCAGAAGTGGATCTAGGCAATACGAATTTTATCTTGGCGGCGAGCTGACGGCGTCACAAGCTATAACGTGACGCCGTCAAGGTGTAAAATCTATATATAATTTTCTAATTTTCATTCATTAAGTGTAGAACTTTTGGAGAACTTCTTTGTGCAAACCCTAGACGAATTTTCTGTTAAAACAAGGGTTTCAACCCTTGTTCTATCCATGTTCAATTGATGATAAGTTTTCCAATAATCATTCAATATGTCTATATGTTGTTTGATTCTATCTTATGCTTGTCTTCTTTTTAACATGCTAGGCTAGGTTTTTCTTCTGTTTGCTTAGATGTAATGAAACCTAAATGTTGATTATTGGTTGATGGTTTGTTTATAATTGTTTTGGATAATTGTATTCGATGTTAGGCTTAAGAAAACTGGCAGACTTCCAATTGGTAACTTGCTTGAACGTCTTAAGAAACATGATCGGAGGTGTACTACGATTTATTGGTTGTATTTAATGCGTAGGCAACTGCTAGTGATACTACGTTAGGAGCTAGTAGTCGGCTCGACCTAGAATGAAGTAGAAGCCTATAGAGTTAGGGAAGATCGTACACAGCCCTACGACTGGTATTAAGGAATATAACCTGTCATCCATGCAATTGTAACAAACTAATCAACCGGTAAAAGATATCTAGGGAGTAATGAAATCTAAGTAAACACATTTTCTCTTATTATTGTTTACACCACAAATTAGTTTAAGTTCATTTCATTTTATTTGATTTGCATCATTAGTTAATTGGGTTAGTTGGCTAGTAACTAATTCCGCCCACTCCTTCAAAACTGAGATTTTTATTTGCTTTTATAAAAATATAAAAAAAAACAAAAAGAATCATCCCTCACCTTTAGACCTAGTTTAGTAGACTTTTTAATCCTAGCGAACACTATTCCTGAGTTGAACGATCAATCCCCCGGTACTTGTCACTATACTATACTACAACGAACAGGTACACTGCCTGGTGGGGATTGCAAGCTTCTCAAGATCCCTTGAGAGGTAAAACCTTTTGCGAGGGTGCAATCTTCTCAAGGAGAAGTATATCCCTTTCCAAGTCAATCTCTTGGTTATCAATTCCCTCGGGAATTGAGTCACTTCGGACAAAGGCCTCTATTTCCTCCAAGACGAAGTCACTTCCCTCAAACGGAGTGAGGGAAGGAGAAGAATTAGCAATTATGGGATGAGAGGAGGGAGTGGGATTTCCACTCAGAGAATCATCAGCGAAACCAAGAATTTCTTGAGAGTACTCCTCTGTTGCAACATCGATGACATCGATGCGGTTAACAGATTTAGAATAATAATTTGAGGAGTATCTCGAGGTTTGATCAAGGTTAAAAGTTATAGCTTCGGAACCAACACATAATGTGATTTCCTCATCGAATACATCGATCAATGCACGACCCGTCCTAAGGAATCCTCTTCCAAGAATGAGAGGAACCTTTGGATCCACATCAAAATCAACAATCACGAAGTCAGCTGGAAAATGGAACTTTCCCACTTTGACAAATACGTCCTCGGCAATATCGAGGGGACGAGATATTGAACGGTCTGCAAGCTCAAGAGTCATGCAGGTGGGAGTAAGTTTTGGAAGAGAGAGTTTCTTCCATACTGAATGAGGCATTAAGTTGATGCTAGCACCAAGATCGGCCAAGGCATAGCATTCAACCATTCCCGGGAATATACATGGAATGAGGAATTTCCCGGGATCTCCTAGCTTTTCGGGAAGCTATTTCAACAGAACTGTAGAGCAGTTTTCATTGAGAGGAGTTTTTGCCATCTCGAACAGTTTTTCCTTGTTACTAAATAGGTTTTTGATTGTGGATGCAAATTTGGGCATTAAGAGGATAGCATCCGCGAAGCTGATATCAAAGTGTAGATCTTGAAATTTTTGGAAGAATTTTTCCATTTGATGATTTGCTTTTTCGCGGAGCTTTTGATCTTGCAATCGTGAAGGATATGGAATTGAAGGTTTCGGGTTGGGTTTCGGAATTTCAACAGGAGTCTCGGGTGGTTCAAATACGACCCTTGTTTTGGGGATCGGGACCAGGATAACTGGAGGAGGGATGTCATTGGTACCTCGGTTGTTAGTAGGAAGTACCATGTCCGTTGTAGCCTTAGTTTCACGTTCCTCTACCTAAATAGGGGAAGAGGTAGACGGAGCCGTGGGTCCTTTATAAGAAACTCCACTTCTGGTTGTGATTGCCTTAACATCGCCCCTCGAGTTAGCGATCGTGTTGCTCGGTAGTGTACCTGAGCCCGAGGGTCGATCATTTAAAGACTTCTTGAGTTCAGAAATCTGGCCGACCAACAATTTGTTCATTTCTTCTTGGGATTTAATAAACTGTTTCAACAACTCATCGGATGATGGTCTAGTTGGAACAACGGCTTGATTTTGGTTAGGAACATTTTAAGCATGGTTGTTTTGAAAATTCCCTTGATTTTGATTGTTATGACCATGAAAATTATTTCCTTGTTGAAAATTACCCTGTTGGAAATTATTACCCTGATTAAAATGACCTTAATTACAGTTAAAATTTCCTTGGTTTTGATTTCGAAAAGCCTGGTTGTGACCAGAATGGAAATTCCCTTGGTTTTGAAAACCTTGGTTCATTCAGTTTTGATTTTGATTTTGATTAAAATTTTGATTCCGGTTTTGAGCATTCTGATTCTGAGATTTATTAAACCCGGGTGGTCCAAGGTAGTTATTGGAACGATAGCTCAAAAGGTTACAGTCCCTTGTGGTTGGTAAGAATTACCTCCCGCATTATAGGAACCTTGAGCTGTGTACACGTTTTCATGAGCGAAGCGACCGGAGGCTGGGCACTCAGTGTACGGGTGTGGACCACCACAAGTTTCACAACTTGGGGTAACAGCTTTGACATGATGATTTTGATTTGTCTGATGGATACGTAAAACTGCAGTAGATAAATCATCAAGCTTTTTAGCTAGGACAACTATATCATTGTTTGCTGGAGTGACTGATTTACATGAGTCATTCCTCTCAGCTGAGGAATCCCAAAAATTGTGATGGGCAGTCATGTTTTTAATCAAATCATAGCACTCCTCAGGGGTCCTTTTCATAAACGTGCCCCCAGCTGCAACATTGATGGTGTCACGGTGACGAAGTGTCAAACCATTGTAGAAGGTATCTATAATGGTGACAAGAAGCATATTATGATTGGCACATCGATCAATTGCAAGTTTATAGCGTTCCCATGCCTCAAATAAGGACTCGTCGGGAAGCTGTCTAAAGTTGCTGATATCATTCCTCAGCTTAGTTACCATGGATGGTGGAAAGTATTTTGCCAAGAATTTGGTAACCATCTCATCAAAAGTGTGGATCGAATTCTTTAGAAGACGATCGAACCAGGCAGTCGCATGATAAGTGAGAGCATAGGGGAAGAGATACAAACTAAGGCCGTCTTCGGTGACGTCATTTTGTTTCATGCTCTGGGTGACGTTTAAAAATTTGTCAATATGCTTGTTAGCATCGTCACCCGGCAATCCATTGAATTGGCACGAATTTTAGACTTGCTGGATCATGTGATGCTTGAGTCCAAAGTTTATGGCCTCAATAGTGAGTGGTGCAATAGGTCCACCTCTCCAATGCATGGTAGGCTGACACAACTCCTCCATCGTTCGGAGATCGGAAGCTGTCTCATCCTTGGGAGGGTTAGGTGGGGGTGGTGGGGGCTCGTCCATTTTTATTTTGGGTTCTTCAATAACTGTACGTAACTTGGGTACATTTATTTGACGATTATGTTTTTTTTGTGAATGAGTGCGCATGCACTAAAAACAATGTCAATTAAAACAAGACCGAGGCAAAACAACAGGGAACTTAAACCAATAATCACGGTATGAATAGCTTCTTTGAAAAAGGTACACCAATCACAAGGATACAAAGGCAAGTTTTAATCTTTAGTTTGGGAACTTATTAATGTTCATACCCCTAGTTGGTAAGTATTCAGCCTTGGTTTTTGACAATGTAATTTATTATTAACAGAAAACAAAATGTTTTTGGCTTTTAGGGTGTGTGTGTGTGAAAAAACTTTTGGAAAATATTTTTGTATCGATTCGTTAACCGAAATCATTTCCTTTAAAATTACTCGCAGGGTGGCGGGAGAGAAGAATGGATCTCTCTTCAGTTCGCAATTTAATGTCAGAACTTCCCTTTACCACCTGCGTAGGTTGTAATCTTAAAAAATACGAAGTAATTTAACTTCACGATTTGTTTTGTTGTTTTTGATTTTTTTGGTATTGTTAACACTTTAGGAAAAGTGTTAATGAACTTTTTCTGATATGATTAAGATTTTTACAAAAATTTACAAAGTGGTGAAATTTGTACAAGGAGGGTTTTGAAAATCACTAAACCTAAAAACGTTTTGAAACACGCAACAACCTCCCCAACAGCGGCGCTAAAATTTGACTCCTCCCTTATAGTCAGTCAAAATTAACAAAGGATGGTCAACAGGTCAAACATGAGGGAGAGGAGTGCAAGATATTAAATCCGTGGAAGTACAGGGAAATCCTCAGGTCGTTATGTCCCAGCGAGATTGAAATTGTGTTTGAGAAACGTTCAAGGGATTCAGTGATTGGGAATAGTAACAAATAATGATTTGGTTTTGATTACACTACTGATTGATTGATATTCAGATTAAGCAACAGTATAAACGATTACAGGATTACAGATATAAATAAACGTAAACTGAATTAAATACAACTACGATTACATACTGGAAAAAGGTGAGATTTGAACAAATTTAAACTAGAGGGGGTGAAAATGAAATTTTTACAAACTTAATATTAAAAGAAAATTTAATTAAAAAGAAAATTATTTTTTGATTATTTTATTATTTAATATTAATTAAAAACAATTTTAAGCTATTTAATAATTAATTAAAACTATTTTAAACTAATTCTAAAGTAAGAAAATTACCAAATTAACTTAGAAAATTATGAAAATTTTTATAAATCTAATTAACCATTATAGGAATCCTAAAAAATTATAAAAAGTTTATGAAAATTATTTTTAAACTAATTTACTAATTATTTATTTATTTAATAATTAAAATCTATTTAAACTAACTTAATTATTAAGGGCAAATGGCACAAAAAGGTACCCAACTTAGGGTCTATTTACAATCAAGGTACTCTACTTTTTTTCTGAAAATTCTGAAATTTTTTCTAAAAATACTTTACTAATTATAAAACCTAGGAAAAATATAAAAATCTACTTTTTCTTATAAATAAGCAGAAGGAAAATTAATTTTTGGCTTTTTTAATTAAAACTAATTAAACTAAATTTAATTATTATAAATACTAAATAAACTCAGAAAATTATAAAAAAATTTCTTAAACTATTTTAATATATAAGGAATTTAGGAAAATTATAAAAAAGAAAATTGCTTTTTGAAAAATCTGAGCAATAAGCCAAATGGCTTAAAGAGAAGCTATCACTATTTTTAAACTTTGCTTTTTCTGGATTTTCTTTTACAAAACTATTTTTATACTGAAAACAGGAAACTTTTACAAAGACAACTTATTTGGAGCTTATTAATACGTCGTGTGCAAATCCAAAAGTGAAACAGAAAGGTCTAATAAGCTTTGAAATTGGATTTTTGAGCAATAAACTACTAATAAGCTACAAGTGACTGAATAAGCTTTAAACCACTAAGATGAACACAAAAAAAGCACAAAAGACTAAATAAGCACTTTGGAATAAGCCAATAAACCAATTAGGCAATCCACAATACCACACAGGCCAAATAGGCCAAAATGGGGCAACTACAGCCCTCTGTGGGGTCCACAGGAGAGTTCAGAGGTCCAAAACAAAAGATGATCTAAAAATTTGACCTGAAGGGATTTCAAATAAGCCAAGACTCAGGGCTTATGGCTTAATAATTAGCTTATGGTGGGCTTGTGAAAATGGGGTGTCTATACTGAGTACTCAGTATACTGAGTGTTATCAGTATAACTTCAATGGCCAAATAAGCTAAGGGCAAAGGTTCACAGATCCAAAATAAGCACTAATATGTTGAGCCCTACTGATAAGATACTCAAAAAGCCATAGTACAAAGGGTGGGGTCCAAAGGTCAAGTCAGAATAAGCCAAAGAAAGTTGGGCAATTGCCCTGGTGAAGGGGAGGGTGTCAGCCCTGCAGCCTCAATTAAGCACTTATATATGCTATAGAAAAAATCTTAAAATTAAGCCAATGGTGGATTCCTATAGTTTAGCTGATGGACTTGAACTTGTAAAAAGCTTAGGGCTTAATTGTGAACACAAAAATCAAAAAAATTCCTTGAAAAATTGACTTTCTACCTAACTATGCAATTTTGACTTTTTTTTACTTGAACACCTAGGTTGACTTAAGTGAACTTTGATCTAACCTAGTGACTAAAAATGATGTTATAAGTTAAAATGAAACTAAATTAGGCTATACTAACTACTTATGAACATATTTAATGAGGTTTTGATCTAAAAATCCTAACAGTTAACTAATATGATCAGATTAAAGGGTATTTTGACTTTTTACTGGGTGAGGGTTGGTTTTTATGGTTGTTCTAAGCTATTATAACCTAATGTGACTTGTGTGAACCAAAAACAACAACAATAACAACCCTAAACACAGAGAATCGTACTAATCCAAACAACCTGGGAAATAACTTGATTTTTGGTTTTCTAAACAAATGATCACCTATGACTTTTTAACTGCTTTCTACTGACTTATTATCACTTAATAAGCTTAAATGAGCACAGAAGCACTAGCTTAAGTCACAATTGCTTAGTATACTAAATTGGACTAAAATGACAGTCAGTTGATCTTTTGAATGCAATAAGTTCCACTGAACTAACACCTTATTTTAAGCTACTATATGACTTAATAACAACTAATAAGCATAAATGAGCACAAATAAGCAGATAAAAAGCAAATGAACAGTGAAACATGAAAATTGATAAAATTCCTTACAATTGCCTTCCTGCCAATATAACATGAACCAAGGACCAATTACCAATTCCTATTGCTTCCCAAGAAGCTCTAACCCATGGCCATCCATGATACACCATGCTCCAGCCAACATCATCTTCAACCTGTATTTTTTTATTTTTCTTTGATTTTTCTTGATTTTTTTTCTATTTTTGATTTTAATGAGTAATTATCTTCTAAATGGTTTATAAACTTCCAAAAGCTTATAAGGGTACTGAGGTTAGCTTAAAGAAACCTTAAACCATAACTTTTAACATTATAAAGCTTATATGAGATTTTTGAAATAAAAGATGGCATAAACTGGATATAGGCTGCAAACTTGCAATTGAATCTTAAAATGGACTTTGATTAATGTAAAAATGCTTAGTACAATGTTTTAAACTGAAGATTACAAGAGAAAATGACAAATTACACTATTCGACACTATATTAAACTAAATAAGCTACTACTCTACTTCTCTTGCTTCCTCTTCAATAAATAGGCCTCAATTAGGGTTTCCTGCATCCCTTTGATCATTTCCCACTTCTATTTGGGACCCTTGGATTACTGAAACACCATCTTGACCCTCTACGTGTTTTGGCGGGAAAAGACAATTGCAAATTGTCCTGTTTTATTATGCAAGGGGGTGGTGGCATTAAATGTTGAGGTGAAGGGTAAGGGATAGTGGTGTGGGCGATGAGATGTGATGGAGATGGTGGGAGAGTTGGATAGGATGGGTTGCAGAGGCAAGTTGGGAGGGAAGGGTGTACAGGGGTAGTATTTTGACTTATTTGAAAGGAGGGAGTATTAGAAAGGGTTTGGGCTTGGGGTGGTTTTTGGGCCTGGGTGTTGGATTGGGTTTGTGGGTGGATCAGGGGTGGTGATGGATTAGGCTGGTGTTTGAATTGGATTTGTAATAAAAAGGGTCCGTTTGGTGTGGAAATAATACAAGGACCAATTTTGTAATTTTCAGAAAGTGAGGCACTAAAGTTGTGACTTTCCCAAAGTTATCCAAGGGGTGTAATTTGTCAATTGTGAATAGTACAAGGGCCATAGGTGCAAATTTTCATTTTTGAATACCCAGGGACTATTTTTGCAATTTTAGAAACTTCAGGGACTAAACTTGTAATTTCTTCAAACTTTTCACACAGGGAATAAACTTGACACTTATGAATTCCCATGGACCATAGTTGACTTTTTCTTCTAAAAGCCAATGCTCAGGGGCTATTTCTACCCAATTCCAAACTTGAGGGACCATTTTTGCCAATTTTGCAAACTTTTGCTCCAAGGACTATTTTTGGCATTTTGTGATTCTTCAAGGTGTGTTTTGAAAATCTGAGCTCAAAAGTGGTAATTTGCTTCCCCGGCTCTAACTTTTGATATGATTTCCAAACTCGTGCTCGTTTTTGTCCTATTTGGCCTGATTTGTGCCAATTTCTGAAATATCCGTTCATGCATGATCACAAACACAAAAACACAATATCTTTGGCATTTATGCTTAGTTTGTTTCTGTTTTGGTCTTAAAATGGACAAGAAAAGGTGTGTGAATAAGCACACACCAACAATCTTTAGAAGTTGATCACCATTCAAGACTATATTCCACATGTTGTAGTCGAGCATCCTTATTTACTGTCAAATTCTCAGCTTCTATAGTTCATACTCACCCTGCTTGAGCATGGACACTTTTGAGGCAGTCACTATGTGTGTTTCGTCACCCATAACTTCAGTAGTTGATTAGAAACATATCTTTGTAAGTAACAAATTTTTCTTGATTACAACTTCTAGATCACAAGCTCTGATACCACCTGTTGGATCGTTGTAGCTCGAGGTTGTTTAGACCTCATAGTATTTAGGACATAATAACATTGAATACAATAAGCATCGGAATCAAACAAATAAAAACATCAATGTTATGAACAAGGTTTTTCCACTCCAAGCCTTAAATATTATTTGATCAGAATAATACGGTTGCATCAATGAACTGTAACACGAATCAAGTGATTCTTGAGGCTACAAACAACTTATTTAGGCGTTTATAAACACACACACACACCCCTTTACTAGACGTCTACATCTTTTTCTGTGTACCCCAAACCTAATGACCCATGTCCTCTTTATATACTAGAGGATTAGGTTTTACAAGAAAGACAATTATAATATAATTAGCAAAGTAAGTATTCTTTAGAATCTTCTAAAATCTCCATCTTTTTGTAACTTTCCTTCTTGTCACATTAAGTCCTTCATGTTTCACTCTTCTTGTTTTGTATCATCAAATCAATAAACCCAACAGGGTAAAATGGGATACCTTAGAAACTACAACTTCACTTGATTTTTGTTTTGTTTAATAGTAGATGTGTAATAAAACTGAAAGAAATATTTGTTAGGGTAAATTTGGCACCAAATTTAAAAAATTTTGCAACATTTAGGAGTGAAACTTTAGTCTTAATAAGCGTCTCATGGATAAGAGTTATATGACTAGCACAAAAACCGTACTACTCAAAAATTTCTACCCCAAATATGTGAGGCTCGCCTTTAGATTATTAGGAAAAAGCATTTATCTTTAATGCTTGTGAGTGTAATGGTAGTATTTAGATTCTAGAACTTGCGTTAGTGATGCATTCCGAGACTGCTAGTGAGACTACATTCGTGTAGTTAGAATTTACTATATGATAAGAGGCATTAGGGTAACCTTTGTTTTAAGCCTGTATTATAATTACATTGACTTCATTGGTCAAGTAATTTTCCCACTCCTTTGCGATGTACTCATTTTTAGTACACGATACCCCTAGTACAACCCTCAGAGCCTATCTTTTTCGTTTCTGACTTTAAGCATTTTACTTAGAGGAAGAATTTGTTTACAATCCACACCCAAATGTACACCCAAATCGCCTTAGCCTACCTTGTATGCACTCATCTTTAGTGCATTATTGTTATTTTTTTAAACCCTTAGTTAATTGTCTAATTGATTACATGGTTGCTAAGTCGAGTCATATCTTGTACATATTATTTTGGGACGATTGGGACTCATGGGTAAAAGTGCTAGTGTTATGAAGTAATGGGGAAGAACACCATTTATTACCCCCCCCCCCCCCCCCCCCCGTATATGCGTTAATGTCTTAAAATACTCCAAGTGTTTCGATTATCTTGATTCGAGTCTTTATTTTTAATTATGTAAAAGTTCAAGTGTAAGGGGAGGAAACGAGCCCCCTTGTTGTGTTATTTTTGATGGTAGGGCAAGAATGTATGAAAAAAAAATCAAAAAAAAATAAAAAATAAAAATGATAAAAATGGAAAAAGAAAAGTAGAAAAACATACAGACTATGATCCCGTTTCTTTTATTTTTATGTTGGTAATAGTTAGCTTTAGTTGAGTCGAGTCTTGGCTTAGCAACGCCACATTGTATGTAATTGACTAAGACAATTGACTTGCAACCAGTAAATATCACTTATCTAACAAACCGTGTTTTTCCATATCCCTACACCTAACGTTATAACCCTTTGAAAGACCTCTTTGATAGTTTATCCTAGGTGCTTATGCCAAAGTTGTGGAGGTTTGATCATTTCCCAAGCCTATGATAATCTATTTGCTATGACAGGTAGTGAGACATATATTTTCCATTTCCATTTGTGATATATAAATTTATAACACCCGAGAGATGAGAGTATCGAAACACTGTATATGGGGTGCTAATATATAATTTTCGTGCTTGTTTTGACTAAGGTAGAGCGATCATTTGTTATAATTACTTTTATATTAATGTTAAATAACCCATAACTTGTATTTTAATTGTTATAAAAGCTCATTTGCTTGAGGACAAGCAAATCCCAAGTGTAAGGGTATTTGATAAAGATTTATTTGATATGCTTTTAGGGGGTCATTTAAGCCCTAAATCGTGTTTTTATAGTCAAATATTACCTCAAAACGCTTCTTTTCTCATTTTAGGTACTTGGGACATGATTACTGGAATATGGAGCATTTTAGACATTTAATGCTCAAGAATGAAGAAAACAAGAAAGTCAAGAAAAAGTCAGGATTTACACCTGACGGCGTCAGGCTTTGGATGCTAACGCCGTCACTTGAAGATTGGAGCAGATGAAAATTAACACGTGATGCCCTACAAAGAATTTGAAGATTTGCACCTGAAGGCGTCAGGTGTATTTGTGAGTAGGCCATCTAGTGTTAAATTAAAGAGAGATGGCCCAAAAAATTTATAACCTGAAGGCGTCAGGTGTAATCACCTGTTGGCCATCTAGTGTTAATTTCATTACCTGAAGCGTTAGGTTATACAGGCTGACGGCATCGGCCTTTGCCGACAGAAATATGCCTATAAATACAACCCTATAACTTCACTTTTTGTAAGCCCCAAACCCTAAGTCCGTTTTAGGGTTAGGGTAGGTGTTTTTCCAGCAACTTAGAGGGTTTCATTCACTCCATAAATATCTTGTATTGGTTTGTTGATTCTATCTTAATTCATGTATTCAGTTATCATTATTGTTGCTTGTTCTTCATTAATTATGCTTGGCTAATTTACCTTGTGTTGCTTATGATTGTATGAAACTTGTTTATAATTAATTAGATCTCATTGTTTTTGTGACAACTCAATGAATCTAATTGGTTTAGTTTATAATTCTTGCTTCCTATTGTCTCTTGTTTAATTGATTGATTCACCTTAGGTCTAAGAAAATTGGTTGGCCTCTATATGTAACTAGCTTGAAGGTCTTAGAAAAGGCGATCGGATGTGCACTACGGTTTTATTCGTTGTATTTAATGCATGAGTAGATATTGATGATTCAATGATTGGATACTAAACGTGTCGTCATAAGAGGAGATAGATATTCATAGAGTTGGGGAAGGTTGTGCACACCCCTACGACTGGTATTAAGGAATGCAATGCTTCAATTAAAATAAGGTTAACATTCAATAGGTAGAATTGGATAGCTAGCAAGGAGTAATACATCATAGGTAGATACGCTTCACTTCCCTTATAGAACCCTAATTTACTTTTCTTGCGTATTAGTTTAATTAGTAGCTTTTGGGTTAGTTGATTAGCAACTAATTCCACTGACTCCTTCCAAAACCGAGATTTATTTGCTTTCATTAAACATAAAAATACAAAAAAGAATCATCCCTCACCCTTAGACCTAGATTGACATACAATTCAAATCCTAACAACACTATTCCCCTAGAGAACAATCAATTCCCTGGTACTTGCCACTCACTATACTACACCAGTCAGGTACACTGCCTTGAGGATTGCAAGCTTCTCAAGATCCCTTGAGAAGTAAAACTTTTGCGAGTTTTGTAATCCTGCGTCAGTCCCGTATACATAAGGGACCGTCGCCATAGTTATGGGATCGTCCCGACATACGCTCCTATTTTTGTCCTGATATGGTGAAAGTTCATCTGGTGAAAAACTTATCTGGTTTGAGCGGGAAAACTAGCTGTTGGAGAATTTGAAATTCAAAATTATTTTCTTAATAAAACATTTCTTTAAAATTACAAAAACACTTTTGTAAAAATGTTTTGTCACATAAAAATGTGAGGTTTAGTGAAAAATAAAAATGTCGATTTTGTGTTTGTTCAAACCTGAAGTGATGTTGTAGTCGGTACGTTGTTGAAACGATTTTCCTCGATTAAAAACTTATCAAATGTAGTTTTACGTAACATGTTTTTATATTTTGTGATTATCAAAACTTATAGAGACCAAATAATGCAAATGACGCTTTTGACATTATTTGTATTAACAATCTCCCCTATTTTGACGATTCCAAAATATAAAGTCATTTTAGGTAAAATTATATGTTAATAAGTTTTTAACGAGTTTTCATTTACTTCTCCCCTTTTTTGTAGAATCAAAAAGGATTCATCGACGTATAGAGAGGAAAGAAATCGACGGTACTAATGATCCCCCTTGCTTAGTTCTCCCCCTAGATGAGGGCATCGAGGAATCGAGGTATGGTGTTGTGCTACAAAAACAAGTTAGAATACAATGCACATACACATATTTATATGTGAATTAAAGGGGTTGAGAAGAGAATTAAGATAGATAGAGGAGATAGTAGAAAAAGAAATGATGAGAGAAGGGTGAAATCAAATAGATTAAGCATGAAACAGATAATGCAGAGAAGAGAAATTAGATTTTTAAAACTGACTGGGGACGGTCCTTCATATACACCGACGGTTCCTTAAATATTGGGGACCATTGCCAGTGGAGGTATTTTGAGCAGACGTGTTGTGATTTTAGTATGTTTCCCATTTTAAGGTTGGTTAATATCACATATTTTAAAGACAACCATCACCAATATCACAACATAATAACATAGATTTCATAATACATTCATTCATGAAAACATACATAATGGAAAGCATGCATCACCCAAAGATTCATACATCACATAATCAAACTACGAGCTATTCCTAGAATAACCTAACTTCCTAGAACATGCTTGGCCCAAAAGATACTCATTTGATTATTTTTAACTAAACATGCAAACATGTTTAGTTGGAAGGTAAAGAATAAGATGGTGGAGAAGATGGTAGCATGGTTGCAAGAGGAGTTGGTTGCACATTGGGTTCAGAAAGAAGATACTCAATGTGGCCAAACATGTAATGGAGTTCACCTCTTAGGGAAGAAATGAGGTTGAAGTTATGAAAACAACATGCACAACCCATGGTGTGGTTGTTCACAAAGTTGTAGGGAATAGGAAATCCCATGATTGGAGATGGTGGTGGAGTAGAAGGAGTGTAGTCCAAAGGCCCATTTGGTGATAGAGACAAAAAGGTATTTGGTGAAATTGGAGAGTTAGGAATGGTAAAAGAAGGTGATAAGCTGCTCACAAAGGGTGTATATGTGGCCGAGCTAGAGTGAGTAAGCAAGGGTGATTAGTTTTTGATGAATGATGAAAATGGAGATGAGCTAGGCCTTGAAGAAGATGAGGATGTGCCTTCGGTTAAGGGTGTTTTGAGAGGTGCACTAGGAGCTTGAGGAGATGATGGTAGAGATTTTGAAGAGGGAGTAGTATCTTCTTGAGTGAGGTCAATGAAGTTGGTTTTTGGTGGTATGATAGTGATTTTATGCCTTTTGTTTGGGAGAGACAATGAAGTTGAGGAAGAACCAATTGTGGAGAATGAAGATGAAGTGAAGAAGAAAGATGGTGATGAAGGAGAAGAGAAGAGGAGTTTAAATAATCAAGGATGATTATAGTTTAGGCAGAGCATGTATTAGGAGGTTTATAGCACTTGTATTTGTTTAACTAATCCTGGAAATGGTGGTGATAAACATGCAATAGGGTCAAGGATTGCAGAAAATGAGAAAACAGTGCAAAATTCGTGACCCAATTATGACGGTCCCTTAAACATGGAATTGTCCTTTAAATACTTGGGACAGTCATCCCTTTATGGGACTGTCGCCAGTAGGTGATTAGATTTTCACCCAGTTTTCATCTCTGCAACCTGCAACTAGAAATGCTACCCAAACATTCAAATAACAGCAGAAACATATAGGATTACTCATACAAGATATAATCATGCAATCATATATCATCTTATAGAATGACCAAATTTAATCATAGTTAAACACAGTCAGATAATAAACATGCATATAACAACAAGTAAAGTCTAGAAACAGCTACAAGTCTTGAGAGATACAAGCATCTCTTCTTAATAATCCTAAAGATCATTCTACTTTGTTCTTGCATAACTAATGCCTACTTCAACTGCTTTCTTCATCATATTCACTGGATGATACATCGTGACATGATACCGAATCATCATAATTATGAGCTTCATTAGTCGAAGTGCATTCCCAGAATAGTGATCTATTTTAGTCGTATTATGTATTACAGTTAGTATTTGAGTCCATGTAATATTCGTATGGGCTAAGGCCCGAGTTTAGAACATTCTTGTATTGGTATTTATATACCACGCTTCATGATTAATGAGAGACACGATTCACACATAACTCTACATGGTATCACAACCAAAACCGATCCTTTACTAAACCCTAAATAATTTTCTTTTTTCCCAGTTTCTTGTTCAGGCGATTGTTAGCTTTTGCTTGATAGCTAGTCGCCTGTTGGTTCCTACTTTTAGTTGATCGTTGGTTGCTGTTTGATAACCAGTCAACTATTGTCTCCTTCTTCTTGTCGATCGTTAGTTTTGTTTGATAACTAGTCGACACATGTTGTTGTTTATTTGTTGGTGTTCCATACTCTTCACGTTACTGTTAATCAACCAAACCCTATCCCTACTCTTGACGTTACTATTGCAAAACTCTAATCCTACTTCTAAAGTTACTGTTACAATCATTCACACCAAACTTTGTTATTGTCGAGCTACATCATGACAGGCACTACTCCTCCAACTCAAGTTATCCTTCTCTATGATAAGCTGATGACCATCAACAATATCCCCACTCTTGTTCTAGTCAAATTAGATGTTGAGGAGATGAATTACTCATCATGGACTTATTTTCTCAAGCATCTATGCAAAGGATATTCCATCTTGGATCACCTACTGGATAAGTCTTCGGATGATGCAACATCAAGTATTCCACCATCACCTCCCGATGCCAAATGGTTAAAGATTGACTCTATTGTCCTTTCTTGGATCTTTTTCACTTTGTCTCCAACACTTCAACAACGTCTTGTTAATGAAGATCCTCAAACTGCCAAGGAGGCATGAGATATGCTTGCTTCAATCTTTAATGACAATAAGCGTTCTCGCTCTATTGCATTGAAGGCCGAATTACGTACTATAAAACTTGGGGATCTAAGTATTGATGCTTATTTTCGGAAGATTGAGAATATGGCTACTATATTATCTAGTTTGGGTTCACCTATTAGCAACGATGATATTGTCACATTCGCTTTGGAAGGATTGCCCGCAAAATATGATAGTGTCTCTACAATCATTGCTCATCGCGAGGTTTTCCTGAATCTTAAAATGGTTTGTTCTATGCTCACCACGGAGGAGATGCGTTTAAAGACTCGTGCTCAAGATGCTATTGTTGATTCTACCTCTTCCTCACCTATGGTTTTAATGTCCAACTCAACTCCCGATACGAGGCGTTCTATTGCCCTTAATGAAAAGGTCTACAAGCCATGTTTTTTGTTTGCACAAGGGTCTTGTCGGTTTGGTGTCCACTGTAAGTTCCTTCATAATGGTATGCATGGTAATCCATCCCCTAAACCCACTGTTTCTCCAACAACATGTAACAACTTGTCACCTAGTGAATTAGTCACTCTTCAAAACCTTTTGGCAAAGATGGGCACTACTAATGGTGGTAATGGAGGGGTTACTCAATCTGCTAACGATGTTAATGGATCGACACCTATGGCTTGTTATGCTGCTCCTCCACGTTTGCATTCTCATCAGACTCAAATACTAACTGTAATACATAATACGACTAACAATACATAATACGACTAACATGTTAGTCGTATTATGTATTACAGTTAGTATTTGAGTCCATGTAATATTCGTATGGCCTAAGGCCTGAGTATAGAACATTGTTTTATTGGTATTTATATACCACGCTTCATGATTAATGAGAGACACGATTCACACATAACTCTACAATCTAAAGGTATTATGATTCAAAGGAGCCATGACGGGATCATCAAGAAGATATTCATTGTTACGGAGTTGTGGGAAAGAGTTCATGAAAAACTGATACAACCGAGTTAATAACATGCCATAGGGCAATGCCTTATCTTGTCTACTCTTGACATTAGCAATCCTTTTTGCCACAAAGTAGGCAAGATTGTATGGTTGCTCGGTGACGAGACAGTACAATATATGAGCACAACATGTTGGAAGGTGCTCACGGTTATGAGGAAGACAAAAGGCATTTTTACGAATGACTTCTACCTATCTGAGCAGATATGGATGCAATTCATTTATGTAAATTTTGAGTGGATCTAAGTCATAGTCGTGTGACTCACGAAACTCAATTTTTTCATCTTCCTTAATAGATCCATAAACCTTTTGAGGAAGGCGAATGTGTTCTTTGATTTGGGAGGGAGTAGGTACGAACGTAAGGTATGGACTCGGGGTGATTTTTAAGAGATCTATGTGACCACCCTTCGGTGTAGGAACATTGCTCATGACACGAAAGACTAAGAATTTGAGCAAATTTCTCAAGAGTGAGGGACACGATAGTGTTACCTATGATGAATTTGACAAAGAGAGTCAGATCATTGTTATAAACTATTTTGATTCAACTATAGAATTCTAGCACAAATCAAGGACAAATTAGCTCATTAATGTTGAGCAAACTATCAAATCCTATGGACCTAAGCAATGTGACAATGTGGTCATGATTTGAGAAAGAAGACTCAACTACATGTCCTTCGTGGAAGAAACGAGACTCAAGATTACGAAAGACTCTATTATGACTCGATGAAGTACTCGATTCTAGTGAAATTTTAGGAATGTATTCTTCAGTGAGCTCATGATCATAATCAAACATGTGAAAGCCTTGATGAGACATGATAACCTATAAAGAACCCACTATGAATATTTTGAACATATCATTTATTTTGATATACTTGACTAATGTTAATGCATGGTTTGAAAAACATTTTTGATATGTATTAACAGTGTTTAATTGCGTTTTTATTATGTTCCTAAACATGGTAAATTACTACAACTCAGATGGGGGATTATCATAAATTTTTGACTCTTTTCAAAATATCCTTCTTTGGACAAGTCCTACCTTTAGGTGAGTTATGATGGTTGTACATTGTCAAGTTTTGATGTTAATTTAAAAAAATTACAAAAGTGATTGAAAATCCCCAAATTTTGTTCCATGCTCATATAAACCATAATCCTGAATTAATGAAGAAATTGATGAAATGACTTACAATTGATGTTGCTTAGAGTGTTGTTGTTGATAATGCTTTATTGATAGAATTTGAATTAAGTTTTAATGAAAGATTTAAGGATTTGGGTGTTTTGGTTTGTTTTCGTCGTTGCTGCAGTAAGAAATGGATTATGGTTTTGTTTTCTGCAAATGAGAAAGAAAAACGGTGTTTCTAATCAAAACATAGGACGGTCCTTTAATTATAAGGGACCATTTATGGGACTGTCGCCAGAAAGTGGTTTTAGAGAGATAGAAAATTTTTGATTGGTTTTCAATTTTTAGTTTTAGAAAGAGTATTTTGTTGAGGACTCTTAGAAACAGGAATTTAGATAACATAGAATTTTAGACACGGAATAGAGGAAATGGAGGAGACACAATAAGTACGAGTAGTCTAAAGGAATGGGTATTGGGGAGAATCGAGACAGAAGAAGTAGGAGAGACTCATTTAGAGTAAGGAGGTTGACGACACGCTGAATGTGTAGTACGAATAGAAGAGATGTAGATGAGACAAGGATCAAATACGAGACTTGCATCAGGTTGTTTAGAAGTCAATCATGTCTATGGAAAATAGAGACAAAAATAAAAGTCGTAGACGAGAAATATAAGAGAGAAGAGATGTTGAGGACATTAATAGTGTGCGTTATCCATAGTGATTGATTGACGTGCGTAGTCGGCTATTGATAATGGTTGTGGTAAGATCATTATCTCCAAAATTTGCTAAGATCCTAAAGAGGATAAGCATTTAGACATAAAGTCTAATTCTAAATATTATCTAACACACCCCTATTAACACTTAATAATCATGTAGCACATAAGCATATAGTGAGCTAACACATAACAAATAAGCACATAGCAGATAGGCATATAGCAATCAAGAAAATCAGGGTTTTAAGAAAGCGTACCTTTGCCGCTAGCTATTCCTAAGGATACATTACCATGAGAGATGTTCTGCGTGATGATTTAAGTATTGATGAGTCTTCACACGTATGACGAGAGTATGAACATACATTCATATCCATTATTTGCTTCCTTTATGCATCTAAAGACATAACTAGCGAGAGAATTTGGTACCCAGTTTCTCATGGGTCCGAGATGGTTAGTAATAAATATTCTTTGCATTTACATGCATGAAATGAGGATGTTGTTAGCAAGAAATAATTCTCGTTGATATATGTCTAGTTGACTTTTATAAAAGATTTTATTTGAAAACTGTTTTACTTAAGATCCGTTAGAGTTAAACAAGATTTTTAGAAAAATAAGTTTTCCAAATAACAAATCTAGATTTTTCTAATAGGTTTCACAAATTTAATTTGTTTTGACTTGCTCGTTGATGACTCACATGAATTAAAACCTAAGCCCATTTTATCTCAGAATGCCTTTTGACTATTTAGTAAATCCTTAAGAGATTGAGAACTTTTTTCAAATTTAGCTAATATCTTTGCCTTTTCCTTAAGCTTCTTAATTTCACTTTTATAATTGATGTGTCTCGAAAGATTTAAATTTATAATAACAAGTTCTACTGATTCTCTTAATTCAAAACACACGGGTAAAAGTATAACCCTCGTTATTTAGTAAAGAGTTTTGGTAAGACCGGGTCGTTCTACATGGACTGAGATTGTTCTTGTATATCAATTAACTAATCAAGATGAGTTTAGAAAGCATTTACACAATTATGCAAACTAGAATGTAATTCAAGTATTGGAGAAATATGATTACTTGGATAGTCTTTATAACTTAGTGATGGTTAATGATGATGATCTCATAGATGAAGTAAGTTAAACCAATGATTAGTCATTTTCGTCAAAATAACTTTTCCTGAGTTAACAATGATGATTCAAAATTTATGTCTGCTAATCTTTGAACAAGCGTTAGCAAGCTCAAGGACTAGTTGTAATGTTCAAACTATATTGTTTATTACTTAACAAAAGCGATTTCTCAATTCAATTGATCAACATACATAGACATATATTGAAAATTATAAAATACCAATTGAATCTTTTGACCCTTTCCAGTTAGAAACTATAATCAAAAGCGGTAAAGGGTTATTAGACAAAAAAGTCACTAAAGTTTGCGAAAAAGTTCACCTAAGTTACATATAGGTTACTAAACTAAACGGGTTTGTTAGTTGGGTTACTCAAAGATTAAAAGCTTTACACTAATGTCACCACGAGGGTGGGCAACCGGCTGATAGCCGGTTATCATGTCCACGTTGGATTTTTAATACCTTTTGTGATTTTTTTTTTCGGGTTTATTTAAGCCTAAAGCCCCACCCACCCCATATAACACTTTCCCCTTTTCTTCTTCTTCTCCCAAATAATTAGGGTTTCAAAAACCCATATCCACCCAAATCTAATTCTCCAAAATCCACTAACAAAATGTCGATTCTTTGTGGCTGTGGTGAACTAGCAAGGTGTCGTACATCTTGGACACAAAACAACCCTGGAAGAAGGTTCCTTGGCTGTCCTAACTTCATGGATGCATCAAGAAATTGCAACTACTTTAGGTGGGTTGATGGCCCCTTACCAAATCGTTGGTATCAAGCTACTATGTTTCAGCAACATGCTAATTTGGTCAATGCACAAGCTCAAATTGCTCAAAACTCAAGAACCACATTCTACAATAGGATTTTGATTGTTGTCATTTGTGTGATGTTTATTGTTAGGTTTGTTTAGATGATGATGTAGTGTTAGTTTGTTGGGTTCTAACTTAGGTTATGGTTTCTTTTGGTAAGGTTGTCTGTTAGTAATGTAGTGGTAGTAATGTAGTATTGCCAAGGGATGTTATCTTTTGTATCAGTTGTAATCAAATGATATGGCAAGAATGTAAGTTTTTTAACTATGTAATGAAATGAATTACTTTACATATGATTTGCAAAATTGGACTACATGAGTTAGTATGCATACTGCAAATGCATAAGTTGCACTAAAATGCATACTGCATACTGCAAATGAGTTACTTTACTTATGTCAAAATTGGACCAAATGATACTAATATGCATACTGCATATAGATAATTTGCATTAAAAGTTGACCAAAGTGTTTACATATGGCAAATTTACAAAACAGCCTCACAAGTGGCTTGCCATACAAAATTAGTGGCAGTTATACTGCATATCAGGTCAAGTTCTAATGCATATCAGTAAGTTACCAAATATCCTAAATTGTTTACATATCAAGTCATATGGCAGATGTACAAAACAGCCTCACAAGTGGCTAGCCATATTTGAGTCAAACTTTTGTCAGTCTACACCAATGAAATAGCATCATCTGGAGTTAACCCTGGTCCAGGTGATGGTGGCTTGTGGAACTTAAGTTGCTTGATCCTCTCTGATTCCCTCCTTCTGAAAACAGGTGGGGCTTGAACCTCTTTCCTTTCTCTAGCTTGCTGCAATTTGTATTGTGCAAGTCTTCTCACAAGTGGTTCCTGCATAGGCTCTTGTTCAACAACTGGTTCATTCTCTGGTGCTTCAGCATGGATTCTACAATCTTCATGTGTGATTCCAATGGGCCAAGCTGGAACAGGTAATCCCCGAGTGTTCTGCAAATGCTAAAGAGACCAAGTTACCTTATATAATAATCTGATCTTTATAATATTCAAACACAGTTAAATAAAACAGAAAACAAAAGACTAACTTACCCCTAACATGGCTTCTCCATCAACTGGATCCCAAGAAACTCCATATCCTATTGGCTTAATTCCACCAGGATACCTGAATGATCTTGAACCATCTCCTTTTCCTCTGCACCTAACAATCTTTCCATTGATGGTCCTCAGCCTAGTGCTACTACTACTCCCAGCTTGATCACTTGCACTTCCACAATTAACTTGCACAGAACCACCCCTCATTCTCACACCACCACCTCTGATTCTCAAACCACCCCTCATTCTCACACCACTCAATCTCAATGGACTTTGTGTCATCTCTGGTGGTGTCATCTCAAATCCCACTGGAGGTGTTGAAATTTCAACTGGTGCAGACCCAATTATTGGTATCTCATCTGCATCACCTTCTACAAGTGTAGAAGGTGTTTGTGCAGACCCTTCACAAGAAGCTGTTTCATTTGTAGAAGGTGTTTGTGCAGACCCTTTTTTCTTTCCACCCTTTGTTTGTGCAGAACCTTTTTTCTTTGCACCCTTTGGAACCTTAATAGTTTGTGCAGACCTATTAGGGTTTTTGTGACAGCTTCTTTGATTGTGGCCAGTTTGTTTACAAATCTTACAATGATTTGTTTGACCTGATCTATTAATCCTTGTCCTATTTCCACCATCTCCCTTTTTCTCTTATATCTTGGTCTTCCAGGCATTCTTCTCTGAATTGGTGGTAACGGCCTCTGATAATCAGTGGAAGGCCATTGATCCATCCCATTCATTCCATCAATGTAGTGACTATAAGCAGCCACAAACTTCTCCTTACTATACCAATCAGATACATAATATTCTGGATCTTTGTGCAGAAAGTAAATAGCTGCAAAACCATGTTCACATGGTATCCCATTCAGTTGCCAACCCCTACAACTACAGGTCCTCAACCTTTCATCCACTTCATAACCATTCCTAACCTCAAACCTACTCTCACCACTTGGAACCACTTTCCAATTCCTACAATTAAATTTTAAACATATGTTAAACATCTTTTAAGCGAATGACTAAATTAAATTAGAAAGACTAATAAAGTACCTGTGTTTATCTTTTAGAACCTCAAACTTTTTCCTGATGTTAGGACATATCCTATCAGACCATTTAACATGTTTCTCTCTCATCTTTTGCATTCTTTCCATAATACCAACTCTGATGTCCTCCAACATATTGATGATAGGTTTTCTTCTAGCTTCCACAATCAGTGAATTGAAGCACTCACTTATCCCATTTTCCACTGCATCACAACACCTATCTGTCTTAAAAAATGCTCTACTCCAGCTTTCAGGGTGCCTGTCCATCAGATGTTTATGTGCTTCTTTGCTGTTCTGTCTGATACAGGTCATCACTTGTTGAAACTTAGCAGGATATGTTGCCTTGGCTGCTTTCCAAAACAGGTTCCTAAATAGAACACCTGAGAACTTTTTCCTGAAGTTAGCATATATGTGCCTTGCACATTGTCTATGCTCAGCCAATGGCATGACATCTTTTGCAGCTTCAATAATTCCCTGTAAAACAAAATTATTAATGATAGAATAAAGGATGTAAAAGACAAAGCATGAAATAATATAATTAAAATGATATTGAGTGTACCTTGTGTTGATCTGATATAATTGTCAAACCTTCACCAGCTTCCATTCCTAAATCCTCAACAAGACACTGCATAAACCAACTCCAATTCTCCTTGTTTTCTACACTCACCACAGCCCAGGCAATTGGATATATCTGATTATTTCCATCTCTGCCTACAGCTGATAACAACTGTCCTTTACATATTGTTTTTAGAAAACAGCCATCAAGACCAATCACTCTCCTACATCCTTCTAACCATCCTTCTTTGAGAGCTTTAAAGCATACATAGAAAGAATCAAAATAGTTCTTCCCATCAGGCATTGTGGTTACACCAAGCTTACAAGTAGATCCCTCATTTGAACTTAGAATCTCAGCTGCATAAGACCATAACATTCCATAGTGATCTTCTAAGCAGGTCTCATATTGCTTTAAAGCCTTGATTTTTCCCCTTCTAGCTTGACTAATACTAACCTTGCATTTATATTTTTTAAGTACTAAAGCCACAATGTCCCTAACTTTTATACCAGGATTGATCAAAATCTTTTTGGCATAATTTCTAGCAATCCAGTTACTTGTTATCAAAGTACCATACTCATATGACCTAGTACACACATGTTGATCATTGAGTGTTTTGATTTGAAATGACTTTTCTTTTTGCATCCAAGATGCCCACAACCTGAATGAACATTTTTTTTCTTTATCATCTCTTGAACATTTAGCTAGGAGTCTCTTAGGGTTGTTAACTTCATAGTATAACTTATAACCATGTGCCAATGCATAGAAAGCAAGTGCTCTTTTTAGTTGGTCAGGATCCTCATATCTTTCACCTAACTGTGGTCTCATGGACTTCCATTTGATATTAGGATCATGGATAGGCCAATGATCACCTAGCTTATCCTCATCATCTTTAGGGTCAGCATGCACAATCTCTTTTTCAACAAAATCATCTTTAGGCAACCCATTGAAAACACTAGTCAAAAAATTCTCATCAAACATCTTAGAGGCTTTTTTCTTAGGTTCAGGGGCTATTTTCTTAGTCCTATAAGCTAAGACTTCTTCCTCACCTTCAGACAAATGGTCAACAGATGCAGTATCACTTTCAGTCTCACTACAATAATCATACACATTATAATCCTCATCCTCTAAATCACTTCCACTATCAGACAAAGGGTCATTGTGCTCAGTAGTTGTGGCATTCAGTTCAAACTCAGAATGTGAGGCATATATGTGCAAAACATTGTCATTGTTAACACCACATTGGACACAAGCATCAAAGTCACTATCAGATTTTATAGCTTTTAATCCTAAGTGAAAATCTAATCCAGGCACCAAATAAAACAGAGACTTGACAGAACCAGTAAATTCAGTTTGCAAAAGTTTTATAAAACCAGGTAAATCTAAAGAAACAAGATCAACATTAGGTATTTCGGAAAGTATTTCATAGTCATATGAAAGAGGATCTCTTACAAACACCCCACCCCGATGATACTTTATCAAAAAAGATGAAGCTGTAGATGTCGATTCCATCTGAAACAATATCAAACAAGAAATATTATTAATTTTGTAAAAACCCTAAATTTACAAAACCCTAATTATTTGTTAACATTAAACAATGACTGGGCAATTAAATAAAAGAATAATTCATCACCAACACTAACCTTTTTTGGGGGAGATGCAAACCCTAATCTGAATTGATTATATTATTCTCGATTTGTTGTTTTTGAGAATTTGTTTAATCGAAATGGGTGGGTGGGGGTGATGTGTTTGGTCGGGTGAAAATAAATTAGGTTTTAGGGTAAAACGTGTTTATATATTCAAACGTATTAATAAAATAAAAAGAAAAAAAAAATCCACGTCGGCAACATACCGGTGTCAAAGGGTTAAAACTTTAGGAGTGACTTGAGTAACTGGTTACAAAACTTTAGTAACCTATATGTAACGAAAAAAACTTTAGTAACTTAGGTGAACTTTTTCGCAAACTTTAGTGACTTTTTTGTCTAATAACCCATGCGGTAAACAATGTATACTAAGTTTGGAACACAGCAAGGTTTCAACATAACAAGAAATCAACAAGAGATCACAACCATAACCAATCACTTTATTATATTGACATATCCAAGCAACCATAAAGAGTTTAGCCTAACATGCCTTTAGTAATCATGCTTACAGTGGTTGATACGTTTGAAATAAGCATCATACTTTCTGAATTAGTACAATGAAGAAGCTACCGTCACTAGCGATCACTATAATAATATCAAGAGAGTACTTCAACATTTTTAGAACTTTAACTTCCCTTTGGCACTCCAAATGTTGTAATTCAAGAGAGCAAGGTTATCAGAGCTTTATTGATAGTAGAGATGAGAGGTATGTGTAAATGGGACGAATTGAGGCTCTATTTATAGGCTAGGAGTGACTGATCAGGTACTGAAGTATGCCGCTCTTGGAATAAGGTCGGTGGGCTTCACACGCGATACCGGCGGACATAGACATTAACACCGTCGGGCTTCAATAGTTTTCTTGGCGCCAAAGGGTCATTAATTGAACTAAAGACCGGCGCACATTTATTAAAAGATCACCGTACTTTATTTGACTGACTTAGATTTGTATAGGACTTCATACGCCCCCGTAACTGGCGTACATTTTCTATAAGGGCGGCGCTCTTATTGTCTTGGATAGGCAACATATTTCTTAGCATAAACCTAGCTTAGATACATACACTTTATCTTGATTCTTGAAGTTCTTTGTCGATCGGATCTGAAATGTATTTTTATGCAATTAAGTTCGAAAGTCCATATAAATCATTAAGAAACTAATAAATAACGCTATATAAAATATGTATAATTCGAGCGTCATCAATAATCTTGACACATTTTACATTCTAGACCAATTTCTATGCAGCTTTCAAGTCTAGACATTTTATCTTTTAAAATAATTTCTTTTTCCATTTTTCTTTCAAAAGATTTTGAGGATTCATTTTCTGAAAAAAATTTTAGACTTATGTTGCATAAATGTTTAAACTCATTTTCCAATTTTGAAAATTCTATAATAAATGGGTCAAAGCAAAAGTGTTCGATTTCAGAGTGTACCTCACTTGAAGTTTCAACTTTTGACATATTTCGTATTTAGAGTACACGTTGTCTTCTTCATCCGTATCACTCTAAGATTCTTCAATGACTTCTCTTTGTAAATTACTCATATAGTCCTTGGCATCATTTCCTTCATTGAAAACACTTGAACTAGTAGCATTTTTATTTAATCTATCTAAATATCTACTCACTGATTCATCTTCAGAACTGACGAATTGTTCATGTGTATGTTCAAGATCAATTCGGTTATCTTTGTCTTGACTATTCTCTTGATGAAATTTGAAAAGATTTTTCCAAATATCAATTGCCGTTTGACACAAAAATATTCTTTCATATTCAATTCTCAACAAGGCTTTATAAATCATTATTTTGGCTTCAATATTTTTATAAAACTTCCTTTTAAAATAATCATTTTGATTTTCATGATTTATTTCCGTTGGTTGAAAATCACCAATTGAAATGACATGCCAAAGATCTTGATCTATTGATTTCATATAACTTTCAAATCTACTTTCTCATTCAATATATATATATATATATATATATATATATATATATATATATATATATATATATATATATATATATATATATTTTAAATGGTGGTTCTTTCAAAGAATGCCCTTCTAGATATCTTTCAAACTCCATAGATCGATTCAAGTTTTAAAGTACAATATACTTTAAAGCTCTTGAGTAACATGGCTCTAATACCAATTGAAGAAACTAGAAGGGGGTTGAATAGTTTCATCGTTTAGAATTACGTTTTAAAAAGTTTTAGTTCTTTTATGTTCTTTCTGAAAAACCATTTGATTCAAAGTTATGTGATATCTATGAACACAATAATAATGCGTAAAATAAGTAAAAGTAAAACTAGAAGTAAAGGAAGAAAACAACCAAACCGAGACAGGGATATTTATAGTGGTTCGGCACGAAGCTCTCTTTTCGTCCTACTTCACTCCTCGAGTACCACACTCGAGAGTTCACAATCAGTATGTCAACACACTCCCTTTAGGCAGAGCAAACCGTACACTGAAGCTTACACCAAATTAATGATACAAAGCGAAATGTCAGGTCCTAATCCTAGCTAGAACCAATCTACACAAAGCCCACGTGGCTACACGAACAAGCACTCTTGTCCACTTGTATTTACATACAATCCAAGTCTTCACACGGGTGATCACCCTGTCCACTTGAATCTTCACCCGACCCAAGTCTTCACGAATCTTCACTCGGTCCAAGTCTTCACTTCACGGACTCACACCAAGTCCAAGTCTTTACACACCAATACACCAACTTACACAAAGTCCTAATCTAGATACACCACATCACGGACATACACTTTGCCCGTATTTATCCGAATACTCCTAATCACGACTCACACACAAGTCGGATATACAAATTTATAATATGTATAAATGAGAGAGTTTTAGGGAAGAAGAGAATCGTAACACAAGTTACGTGTGTGTGTGTGATGACCAATCTATAACACTTTGTTTCTTGACAAATACGAGCGTTCTTCTCTTGCACTTTGATATAGAGGGTAACGAGATCACTTTTAAACACATATCGAAACGTTATAGTGATCAAAGAAGGGAGGAAGAAAGACCAGAATGTTTTTATGCAAAGAGGGTTGGCTTTTCTGAGAAAACAGTGCAATATTTATAGGCACCAGGAGGAACGGATGATTGTCCATTAAAGTTGCGGTCCCATATATATAAGGGACCGTCGCCATGCTTACGGGACCGTCCCGACATACACTCCTATTTTTGTCCAGATGTGATGAAAGTTTATCTAGTGAAAAACTTATCTGATTTGAGTGGGAAAACTAGCTGTTGGAGAATTTGAAATTCAAATTTATTTTCTTGATAAAATATTTCTTTAAAATTATAAAAATACTTTTGTAAAAATGTTTTGTCACATAAAATGTGAGGTTTAGTGAAAAATAAATTCTTTGATAAATTTACCAATGTAGGTATTGTGTTTGTTCATACCTGAAGTGATGTTATAGTCGGTACGTTGTTGAAACGATTTTCCTCGATTAAAAACTTATCAAATGTAGTTTTACGTAACGTGTTTTTATATTTTGTGATTATCAAAATGTATAGAGAGTGAATAATGCAAATGACGTTTTTGACATTATTTATAGTAAATTCAAATAAAAAATCTTAGTTTGAAATTCACCTAAAATAGTTACTGGTAACTAAAATTAGAGTTTATATTAAATCCAAAGACAAACGACGCCGTTTTGCGTCTGGGTTTTCCCGCCATTTTTTCTGGGCCAAAACTGATCCAATGCGACTTATCCATTGGATTCCCCTTATGATCCAAGTTGAAAGAATAACCTAGAATAACACCTCATATCTGGAACCATCTCAACACAGACAAATGCATACGGATTATGTTTCAGTCAAGATCAACAATTGCAATGAAGATTTCCCGTAAGTTAGTGTTTTTTTTTTAAATCTTGGATTTTTACAACTCCTTTTGTCTTTGATTATTGATGTGATTTGTGGCTGGATCATGGGAAGATACCAATCGAGGTAAATTTTTTGGTATCTTCCTCGATTGGTGGCATCCGTACAATATGAGGAAAGATCCAAGGTTTTTGTGTAGTGTGTTTGTTTCACATGTACCAGAAACAATCAAACAATTAGCAGGTAGATTTAGGTTTTTTTTTTTTTTTTTTTTTTTTTTTTTTTTTTTTTTTTTTTTACTTTTTTTAATTAGGTAGGTTAATTGAGTTTTGATTATTTGAGAAATTCAAATGTATGAAGTTTTAATTTTAGGAGTTGTTTATGCTAAAATGCTTATTTAAGGAATAAGCCCTTTCGATATGTAATCACAAACACCCAATGAAAGACCGTCTATGAAGGAAATTGGTTGCACACAAAGTGTTTGATGAAATGCTTGAATGAAAAATGTATTTATGATTTATTTATTTAGGGAATAATTTTTTAAATTTTGTTTGCAGGATGGAACATTAGTACCCTGAGATTGCTGTTGGTGAGAAAAGTACGTCGACCGATGTCAAGCTTGCTGATCATGTGAATAATATACCCAGGCATCTGATTACTAAAAGTAAGCTACTTACTTTAAATTCCGATGTATGTTGGAGTACTTATTTATTATCGAAATCGTAGACACAAATAAGGGACTTTTATAGTTTTTACTTTTTTTTAATATAGGGTTTGAAAATGGTGGCAGCCGGTTATGAAAGGAAACAAGTTTTTGGGTTAAAGAAGGGCTGCATTAGTGTCGAGGTCGAGAAATATTTTGGCCGATGTAGGTAGGGTACGTTTAAAAGAATCAATGCACGAGAGGCAAGGAAGATTGGTAAATTGGCTTTAATAAAAGCTTCATATTTGTCACTGGGTGTTTGTTCATTAAGATTTCTACAAAAACCATTGTTGTATCAAAATATATATGACCTTTCAATTGTTTCTGTTATGATATCACAGGATAGAGTACATGATTCTAGTACGTTGATAAGGGAATAACAACACCAGGAATTGATGGTTTAGCCTCTTTCGTAAACCATTACAGTGCCAAGAAGATAGATCCATGTACATTGATAAGACAATAATGACACCGGAACCTGATGCCTTAGCCTCTTTCGTATGGGTCTGTGTTTTCTTTGAATCTTGGATTTTTATGATTTTTTTTGGTTTGATTATTTATAGAATTTCGAAGTCATGTATTGCATCAGTTCACAAATTAAAAAATAGAGCCTCTTTGATTTTTATTTTATTTTTTTTATTTTAGTTCACTGATTATGTCCCTCCTTTTACGCCATGTATTTTTTTTTCATCTCAGTGATGCTTTGATAGATGCCTGGATGTTGAATCAGAAAACAGAACCTCAAATGCGGTAATCTTTCATAGAATGGGAAAGTTTTTTATGCACTCAGGTTCATTCTTATACTTCATTATTGCTTTTAAATAAGTTAAAATGATGATACTGATTCGTGAAAATCAAGTTATATTATAGTATAAGTATTACTCAAGTAATCCGCAAAGAAATACGGATAACCCGAGGTCGTAGTCCGTGTGAAGGATGAATGGAATTTCTAATTCCCGGTTCGTGAAACGTGTTGTGAAAGTGGTAAAAAGTGATTTTGATGAGATTATACTAATGAACAAGTAAATGAAGCACAAATAATCACTTAAGCACGTATTTCAAGAAATCAAACCAAAAACGTAACGTAAAATCGAAAACGTAAGCTTAAACGTAAATTAAACGTAAACGTACAAAATAAAACGTAAATTTTAAGCTACACTACTCCTACGGACTTGAAAATAATTTTGAAAAGTTAAAAATGATAAAAGAAAATTTTGAGAAAAAGAAAAATATTTTTTTTAACTTTTTATTTATTTTTTTTATGAATTAAAAACTAATTAACTAATTAAAAATTAAAAGAAAATTCAAATAAAGTAAGAAAAATGCAAATTAAATTTTAAAAATTATAAAATAACTATAAAGTAATTTTAAAACTTAAAACTAATTTTTTTGGCTTTTTGTGTAATTTTTAGGAATTAAAAACTATTAAATCTAATTAAAAAGTAATAAAAATTCAAATTAAATTCAAAATAAATGGGAAAAATACAAAATAAATTTCTAGAATTCTAAAATAACTGAAAATAAATTACTAAAACATTTTTGGATTTTCCTAAGCTTTTTCTGATTTTTTTGGAGTTTTTGGTAATTAAAAAGTATTAAAAGTTGAATGAAAATGGAAATTAAATAAGAAAAATAGCAAATGAACTCAGAAAAATATGAAAAATTCAGGAAAATTCTAAAATATTATTCTAAAGCTAGGAAAATTTTAAAAAGTTGAAATTAAGCATTGGAAGTGCTAGTAGCTTAAGAACAGCTTAATTGAAATGCTTATTAATAAGCTAACTTTGACCAAATTGACCCTAACTTTGACTAAATGATTTTAAGACTAAATTAAACTCAAATGAGTAGATGTAAAGCCAATTGACACTCAGGAACACAGAAATGAGCACAAACAGTGCAAATAAGCTCTTATCAAATAAGCAGTGTGCAAACAAGTTAAGCAATTGGGTCCAAATCAAAGTAACAAGCAATTATAAACACAAATGAACTTATAAGAACCAACAATCTCAGAATTCAAGCTCAAACTCACACTTTCAGGCCTAAAACTTAAAACATTTACTAGTTAGATCCCTTTTAGTTGACAAGTCCAATAAGCAGTATGGATAAGCTGAGTGCTAAAAACTTATGGGGGCAAATGATATTCCAACTAACTGAGAACACTAACTTACCAAAAGAAATCACTCAGGATCCTGTTTGCTATCCTAATTTGCTACCTAAAACTTGGACAAGAACCTATGGTGCAGGGGAGTGATTAAACCAAACAGGCAACTTATAGTCTACTTTCCAATAAGCAAAAGTGTTTCAAACCAAAAATTTGTTGTTGATTCTCTTTCACAAACTGACAAACTTCTGAAAACAACAAACCAAATAAGTTTCCTAAGAGATTTAAACCCTACAAAAGCTCTCAAAGATGTGACCCAAAACTGAGTTTTGACCAATCTGACTTTTGAATTTTGTATGAAACTTTGACTAATTTGAGTGTAAATCTGTCCTAAATGATCACTACAAGTTTAATAGGCTCATATGAATCTAAAGTAAGCTAAATAAACTAATAATGCAAGTGTTTCTATGAAATGGTAACCTAGATTCACTATTATACTATATGTTATGAGATTTGAAACACTAATTGACTTTTTAAGTATTAGACCTACTATTTTATGCTTGACCAAACCTATTTGTTACCTGAGTGTGATGTCTAAACCTATAAACACTTCTGAAACAACAGATACACCAGCAAAATAGTCTATACCAAACACCCTATTAAGTGACTGTTTCAAAGTGATATAAAGCAAATGAATATCACAACAACCCAAACCTTCAATACTGATCTAAGACTGATCCAATAACCAAAATCCACACAGAAAAACAGAATCAACACAAACTTATGCAAGAACACAGATCTAAGATGTAACAGATATATGAAACAGTTAATAAAAATGAAATCAAACTATGCTGATTAATGAAATGAGCTATTAGCAAACTAATAAATATGAAACTACTAATGAGAAACAAAAACAAGTAATAGAAAGATCTACACTACCAATTACTCTACTGATGCAATATGGAGTAAAAAATAAATGGGAACTTACAAACCAAATCCCCCTCAGCAGAACAGAGGGGGTTCACTAAGCTTGCCTGTCTTTATGACAGGCCAAGTGAATACCTTATTGGCTGCCAAACTCCACAATAAGCTGGGCTTATATAATAAGCTACTTGTTTGACTATTGTTGACTTACTTTGAATTTTTGAGAAATGATTTAACAAACTCACAAAAAGCTATAGGAAGCTTATATGAGCTTATATTAAACAGAAAATAAGCTTATTGAAGCCTGAATTTAGAATTGAAACTATTTTTTTATTTTTTCTGATTTTTATATTTTTTTTGGATTTTCAATAATAGTAAGACATAAATTTAAATGGAATACTTAAATAAACTAACAAATACTGATTTAAACTAGAAAGACAATAATAAAAAACAAATTTAAAATTGAAATTAAAGACAATAAGCTGAAAATAAAGCTGAATTATATTAATACTGAAAATTGAAGTACAAAGCTGAATTACAACAAGGTAAATAGAAAACAAAACACAAACTATCTTAAAACCTACACACCTCTAATGACTGATACAAGGGGGTATTTATACTAGAGCTTGAGGCTGGGAATGAAGCTTCTAGGCAGCTCAGCAATCCACGTCTATCTGTGTTTCTTTGATTCAATGATGTCCCTTGGATTAGCCTTAGCCTCCAATATTCTTATATCAGCCGTTTGATCATCATTCCCTAATCATTTGACACGGATTTGCACGCGGATCACTGACATGGCAGGCCTGCCATGTCAGAATTCTTCTAGAAACCCACGTATAATACCCATACTACCCTTAATTGCTATGAATTGAAGTTTTACATCCGTGAATAGTAACTAGGGTTTATCTTTTCTGGGTTAAAGAGAATTGGGGGCGGGTAATTTGGTATTTGGGTATTTTTATTAAAAAGGGGTGTTTTGACTGGGTCAGGGTCATGGGTTGACCTAGGTAGAGAGATGGACCGGGTAGGATATTTAGGGGATGTGGGCTTTGGTTATCATTGGGCTTGAGGAATTTTATGGGTTTATTAGTTGTAGATCAGATTTAATATTTTAGGAGTAGTAGTTTATACAAGGGCCAATGTTGTAAAACTTGAAAATCTAGGGACCAAATCTGTAAATCTTCAAAAGTATAATCCAAGGGCTATTGTTGTAATTCTTTGATTCATGAGGGACCACGTTTGACTTTTCTTCAATTGTTTATGCCAAGGACCATTTTTGTCAATTCATGAAACTTGGAGGACTATTTATGCCAAACTCTCAAAACTTTGACCAGGGACTATTCTTGAAACTTTATGAATCTCTGAGGACTTCTTTTGATAATATGAGCTTTTATTGATCATTTTGCTTCCCCGGCTCCGGCTTTTGACCTTTTTCCAATCTCGTGCTCGTTTTTGTCAGTTTTGGCTTTGTTTTTGTTCATTTTTCACATATCCGTACCTGCACATACACAAATACAAAAACACACATTCTCTTGGCATATTTGGTTAGTATTTGGTCTGATTTAAGGCTAAAAAGGATGTGTGAAAAAGCACACATCAAAATCCCCCAGACTAAGGTATTTCTGTGTCCTCACGCAATGTCTTCACCTCACGCTTAAGAGATAAATAATTTCAAAACCTCTCTTGACTGACGTTGTAAAGTAGCAATGATGTTCAAAAGAGATATTAAAATCATTTATTCTCAAAACCGCTCCGTTTTCCGATTTTTATAAATAACAGTACTACTACTCTTTTTGTACTTTTTTCATTTTTATATATGTGACGGTTTGCTTGACTTTCATTATCAATTCTTATCTGTTGATAACTTTTAGGGTCAACGAGTAGAAACACTTCTCACAGAGAAGAGACCATACGGATAAAAATCGTCATCCTTGATTTTTCACAAGCTCTTAAACTAAGCGTAAAATCAAGATCATTGTTTATCCACAAGTTAGATGCTAACACTACCCACAAAAATTATTTGTGTCATTACCTCTTGTTCCCAGTTCCTAAGTTTTGGTATCTCAAGATTTTATTTTGTGAGAAATGAATTGCTTCATATTTTCTCATTTTGATAGTTTTTAGTCCGATAAGAGCACAAAATTTGAACGCTAAGTAGTTTCCAAACTTTCCCTCGAAAACCCCTGCATACAGAAATCGGGTCCACATGAAGGTCTCTGATTTAATATGATTTGTGGAGGCCCCACTTTTTATTTACGACCGAGACATCCCATGTTTGAGACCCGAAACGGAAGCTTTTTATTAGAGAAACCCCCGGAGTCGAAGCTTGGCATTTTTGCATAATTATAAGCACTTTAATAATATTTGGTCCTTAGTCCTTTATTTCTTTTACAACAACGGTTTATGAGCCGCCAAGATGTAAGAGCTTTATTATGACCTTGGATTTATATCCGCTGCTTTTTATAGCTTTGGATTCCTCTGCCTTTTTATTTGGCTTTGGATTATTATTATTGATATCCATAATCATATGCCAAACCCCGAGTCCTACGACCTTTACTAAGATCACAACATCGGCTGCGAACCGACAAGATGCAATAGTCTATTTCAACGTAACACTGGCAGTACCCCTATGTGTACCAAACCCCCATATGCAGAGATTTTGTTGGGAACGAGAAAAAACTAAGTATTTCCCAAACCCCATACACTTAATTAATCCTAGAGATCGATTTTCATTGGTGTGCAATCTTGTGGGAACAAGGAGGCCACAAGTACCTTTCATGGGCTCTAAAGAGATCCAACTACTCCACGTTTAGCACAAAACTTCTAAATAAACTCTATCATTCCTCGATCTCCGCAAATTTAAAATCCCAAGTAATGAGATCCGCGGATGCTTAGCCATAATCTTTTGATTATATTGGTTAAGGGAGACGAGCTAGGACTCAACACGCCCGGTCAAGTCGGAACATTTATTTCTACTCTCGCCGGTAGGAAAGTCAAAACAAGGTGTCAAATCTTATTATTACTTCATATATCATCATCATTTTTTTTTATGAAAAGGTGACAAAAATTTAAAATTTTTGGTGGAAAAATGGAGTTGCGTAAGTTAACAGCTCAGACGAAGGTGCAAGGTCAAATCGAATCGAAGATTCACCCCCCCCCCCCCAGACTAAATTGAAACATTGTCCTCAATGTTTTAAGGGTACGGGTAGTCTTACATAAAATATAAGGCCGTTTATTAAGTATGTCAAGAGATAAACGTTAGTCGATAAGATTTTGGATATAGTGAATTTCCGAAAGAGCAGCGAAGAATGAGACTCGAGTGGAGAGAACGACAAACCACGAGCACGAGAGTCCTCAATCTTCGGGGAAATTCCTGAACATTCACAAACAACCACGAAAACACGAGTTTGGAAAGGGTCGCCCTCCTCACGTAACGTTATTTAAGAAAATAGAAAATAAAGAAAATGAAAATGGATAAGCATGGGGTGCCTCCAACGAAGCGCTTGTTTTTTATTACCGAGTCACATGAGCTTGACTCGATCCTTGAATTTAGTTATCCTTAGGGAAAGTTTGGAGATCTGGGACAACCATGGGTGGTATGTCCCCTCCGAAGTAATGTTTGAGACAATGACCAGTCACCTTAAAGTTGGGACCATTAGATTGAGCAAGCTCGACGGTTCCATAAGGAAATACTTGGGTAATGGTGAATGGTCCAGACCAACGGGTTTTTAACTTGCCCGAGAAAATCTTCAATAGAGAATTGAAAAGAAGGACTCGATCACCAACATTAAAGACGCGATCTTTAATCTTAACATCATGAATCCTCTTTGTCTTCTCTTTGTAGATCAAAGAATTCTCATAGGCTTGATCACGAAGCTCGACTAATTCATTCAATTGAATTTTACGATGATCACCCGCGGTTTGTAGGTCAAAATTAGCATGTTTCAAGGCCCAGTAGGCCTTGTGCTCAAGTTCAAAGGGCAAATGGCAGGCCTTCCCGTAAATCAGCTTGTAAGGAGTGCACCCAATGGGTGTTTTGTAAGCGGTACGGAAAGCCCATAGTGCATCATCTAACTTATCAGCCCATGAAGCACGATGTTCACCTACGGTTCTTTCTAAAATTCATTTCAAGCCACGATTGGAGACCTCAACTTGACCACTCGTCTGTGGATGATATGCCGTAGAAAGACGATGTGTGACACCATATTTTAGCATAACTTTATCAAATTGGTCATTACAGAAATGGGTCCCACGATCACTTATGATAGCACGAGGTGCACCAAATCGGGCGAAGAGACTTTTAAGAAATTTTACTACAATTCGGGCGTCATTGGTGGGTAGCGCCTTCGCTTCAACCCATTTAGATAAGTAATCGACGGCCACGAGTATATATTTGTTACCACGAGAAGACGGGAATGGACCCATGAAATCGATACCCCAGACGTCAAAAATTTGACAGACTTGGATAGCATTTTGAGGCATCTCGTCTCTCTGAGAAATTTTTCTTTAATGATGGAAAGAATCACATGATTTAACCAACTCATGGGCATCCCGATAAATCGTCGGCCAATGGAAGCCGGAATCAAAAACTTTCTTAGCGGTGAAGTTGGCACCATGATGTCCCCCCGTGGGTCCATTGTGGCATGCCATGAGAATTTCAGCGGCTTCTTTGCCGTGAACGCACCGCCGGATCACTTGATCCGCACAAATCTTAAACAAGTAGGGGTCGTCCCAGAAATAATGCTTAACATCTTTAAAGAATTTCTTCTTTTGCTGGAACGACATCCCTTTACGAATGAAATTCCCCGCATGGTAATTCGCAAAGTCGGCGAACCATGGGGTACTAGGATCACAATGTGATAAACTCCCAAGTGTCTCGAGAGGAAATGTTTAGTTAATTTCCTTTTTCTCGAAAACACTTTGATGGGGATTCTCTAAACGCGAAAGGTGATCAGTAGCAAGGTTTTCAGCTCCCTTTTTGTCTCGAATTTCAACATGGAATTCTTGAAGGAGTAGAACCCACCGCATCAAGCATGGCTTATCATCTTGTTTTGCCATTAGGTATTTAAGAGCCGAATGATCCGTATACACTATGCATTTCTTTAAGAGCAAATAAGGTCGAAACTTTTCAAAAGCGTAAATGACGGCTAACATCTCTTTTTCAGTAGTCGTATAATGGTATTGAGCGTCGGTCATTGTTTTACTAGCATAGTGTATCGGCTGAAAATGTTTAGACTTGCGTTGGCCCAGGACTGCACCAATGGCATAATCGCTAGCATCGCACATTAGCTCGAAGGGCAAGTCCCAATTGGGGGCAACTAAGATTGGAGCCTCCGTTAACTTCTTTTTAAGGATGTTAAATGCTTCGATGCATTCATTTGAGAAGATAAACGGAGCATCTTTTTCAAGCAAGTGGGTCAGGGCTGGGCTATCTTAGAAAAGTCTTGGATGAAACGTCGGTAAAAGCCGGCATGACCGAGAAAACTTCTAATTCCTTTTACGGTTGTGGGATGAGGTAATTTTGCAATCACATCGAATTTAGCTCTATCGACCTCAATCCCGGATTTAGATAACTTTTGGCCGAGGATAATGCCCTCTTTAACCATGAAATGACACTTCTCTCAATTTAGAACCAAGTTGGTGTCTTCACAGCGTTTCAGCATTTTTTCTAAATGGGAGAGGCAAGAAGTGAAAGAATCTCCATAAACCGAGAAATCATCCATGAAAACTTCCATGGTTTTCTCAATCATATGCGAGAATATAGACATCATACACCTTTGGAACGTGCCTGGATCATTGCATAAGCCGAAAGGCATACGACGATAGGCAAACGTTCCATAAGGGCAAGTGAAAGTAGTCTTTTCCTGGTCCGGAGGGTCAATCGAAATTTGAAAATAACCAGAAAAGCCATCAAGAAAATAATAGAACTCATTTCCCGCTAAACGTTCTAGCATTTGATCCATAAATGGAAGTGGGAAATGGTCCTTACGAGTCGCACCATTCAATTTACGATAGTCAATACACACTCTCCATCCGGTAACAAGACGTGTTGGAATCAATTTGTTGTCTTCATTAGTCACTACGGTCATTCCACCTTTCTTCGGTACGCAGTGGACCGGGCTAACCCAGGAACTATCCGAGATTGGATAAATCATTCCGGCATCAAGGAGTTTGATAACTTCCTTTTTGATAACCTCATGAATTTTTGGGTTAACCCATCGTTGTTGCTGAACGGAAGGTTTGTAATTGTCTTCAAGTAAAATCTTATGCGTGCAAAAACGAGGGTCGATACCCTTGATATCCGAAATTTGCCAAGCGATGGCACGTTTATGCTTCTTCAGCACATCTAAGAGACGGTTCTTCTCCTCATCTTTAAGTTCTTTTGAAATTATGATGAGAAGTTTATCGGTTCCTTCTAAAAATGTGTATTCGAGATGAGGAGGCAAATCCTTGAGCTCAGGCTCCGGAGGATTCTCAGTAGACGGCTTAACTTCTTTAACATCGGCCATTTTAAGGTCCATCGGAGGGAGGGACGGGTTTGGTTCTTCATTCAACAATTTTTCAATTAAAAGAACATCTTCCTCCGGGTCACAATCGGAATGATCAATTTCCGGTGAAATCGAATCATTAGCAAGAAAGGCCTCGATCTCTTCCAAGATGAAATCACTTCCCTTAAACGGAGTAAGGGAAGGGGAAGGATCGGAAATAATCGGTTCAGAAGAAAGAGTGGGATTGCCACTCGAAGCATTTTCGGTAAAACCAAGTAACTCTTGAGAATACTCCTCCGTAACTTCGTCGATAACATCAACTCGGTTCACTGAAAATTTGTCATACTAGGAGGAGTACCTCGTGGTTTGATCCAAATTAAATGTTAAGGCTTCGGTACCAACGCGTAGGGTAATTTCTTCATCATAAACATCAATTAACGCATGGCCGGTCCTTAGGAAACCTTTCCCGAGAATGAGGGGTACCCTTGGATCAGCATCAAAATCAACAATGACAAAATCGGCAGGGAAATTAAATTTTCCAATATTGACGAAGACATCCTCGGCTATTCCCATCAGGTGGGAAGTAGTTCGGTCGGCAAGCTCGAGGGTCATACAAGTCGGAGTTAAATTGGGTAAAGATAACTTTTTCCAAATGGATAACGGCATTAGGTTAATGCTAGCACCAAGATCGGCCAAGGCGAAACATTGAACCATCCCAGGAAAATTACATGGAATGAGAAATCGACCGGGGTCTTCAAGCTTTTCGGGAAGCTTTTTGAGGATAACCGCTGAGCAATTTTCATTCATTTGAGTTCTTGACATTTCAAACAGTTTTTCTTTGTTATTCAAAAGACCTTTTAACATTGAAGCAAATTTAGGCATCAAAAGTATAGCATCCGTGAGAGTTATGTCAAAATGTAGTTCTTGAAAAATCTGATAAAACTTTTCCATCTAGTTTTTATCTCTCTCACGGTGCTTTTGTTCGTTTAAGCGTGACGGATAAGGCAATTTTGTTTTGACGGGAATTTCTTTTTCAGCTTCGTGAACGACTTTATCTTTTCCTTTTGACGTTGGGACAACCGGAGACTGGATGTTTTCGGTCCTTCCGTTATCAATAGGAATTTCCGTATCCGTTGTCACCTCAGTTTCATGGGCGACTACTTTGGGAGGTAGAGAAGAAGAGGTAGTCGGAGCCGTTGGTCCATCATATGAAACACTACTCCTAGTCGTGATTGCTTTTGCATCGCCCCTCGGGTTAGCAATTTTGTTGCTCGGAAGAGAACCCGACGTCGAGGTAAAGAAAACTGCTCATCATTTGCTTAAGCTCATTCGTTTGTCGAGTCATGGTTGTGTCGATCTCTTTCTTAAGTTCAACCCTCATGTTGTTGATTTGATTTTGCATAGCTCGTATGTTAACATCGTTTGTTTTCATATAATTAGCAAGCTCGGGAGAAGGTTGAACTTGTTGTGGTGTTTGATAAACTTGTTGGGGTGGAGGAACTTGATAATTTTGGTTGAAATTGGTTCCACGGTTTTGATTGTAACCTTGGTTTTCATAACCTTGGTTATTTTGAGGATAACGGTTTTGATGAGTTTGCACGGGTGGAAACCCAGGTGGCCCTATTTGGTTATTTTGAGTACAAAAACCTTAGTTTTGATTGTAGTTTACGGCAGCTATGTTAGTGATGAGGCGAAAAATGAACCGTTTTTAGGGGGTCATTTAAGCCCGGAATTGAATTTATTTGATCAAATATTGCCCTAAATCATTCCTTTTGTGATTTTAGGTACTTTGGGAGAGAATTCTGGAAAAGGAAGCATTTTGGACGTTTTTGGAGCATAAAAGTGAAGAAAACGGCAAAGACTTAATTTTCCATGCTGAGAACAGTACCTGACGGCGTCAAGAGTAAAATCCATGACGACCCAGAGAAAACCTGAAGAAGTCAAGAGAAGGGCGTCAAGAGTAATTTTGGTGACGGCCTGCAAATGGAATACACGTGACGGCGTCAAACCCAGATCTAGGCAGTCCGAGAATTTATTTGGCGGCGAGATGACGGCGTCAGACATTTACTCTTGACGCCGTCACCTCACAAAATCTATATATACTTTTCTATTTTTCATTCATTAAAGGAGGAACTTGTGTGGAGAATACTAGTGTCGAACCTAATAAACCCTAGGTCGTTTGTAACAGTATTTTCAAGGGTTTTCACCCCTTGAAACCTTTCATGTTCAATTAAGATAAGTCCTCTTTCAATTCATTCAATATGTCTATGTGTTTTTTGAATATATCTTATGCTTGTCTTGATTTTAACATGCTAGGCTAGATCTTTCATGTGTTTGCTTAGATGTAATGAAACCTAGATGTTGATTATAGGTTGATTGCTTGTTTGTAGTTGTAATGGATGAATGATTTCAATGTTAGGCTTAAGAAAACTGGCAGATCTCCATTGTGTAACTTGCTTGAACGTCTTAAGAAACATGAACCTATGTGTACTAGGTTTTTATGATTGTATTTAATGCATGAGTGAATTCTAGTGATCCCATGTTAGGAGCTTCTTAGCCGGCTCGACATAGGAGTGAAGTAGGAGCTTATAGGATTGGGGAAGGAAGTACGCCACCCCATGAATGGTATTAAGGAATACAATCCGTCATCCATGCAACTGTAACAAGTAATTAACCTGTAAAAGATATCTAGGGAGTAGTGAAACCTAAGTAAACACAATTCTCCCATATATTGCTCACACCTCTAGTTAATTTAGTTTATTTTCATTTTAAGTATTTTATTTTGATTGCATCTTTAGTTATTGGGTTAGTTGAATAGCAACTAATTCCGCCCACTCCTCTAAAAACCGAGATTTTTAATTGCTTTCATAAAAACCTAAAAATACAAAAAGAATCATCCCTCATCTCTAGACCTAGTCTTTAGGTTTTCTAATCCAAGCGACGCTATTCCCAAGCTGAATGATCAATCCCCCGGTACTTGTCACTATACTATACTACAACGATCAGGTACACTGCCTGGTGGGGGTTGTAAGCTTCTCGAGATCCCTCGAGAGGTAAAGCCTGGTGCAATCCCTACGCATCAAGTTTTTGGCGCCGCAGCCCGGGGAATAGTTATTGTCTAGGTTAGGATCTCTTTTTATTAGGTCTACTTGCTAGATTCCTTTCTAGTAAGATTTTATTTTTATTTTTTTTTAGGTTTTCTTTAGTCTATCTTATTTCTTTGTTTCCTTTGTTCGTAAACTATCTCGATGGATAACAATAACATTGATCGTTTGATTCCTGTCATTCGTGTTTTTCGTCGCAGGATTTTCCAAATGCCCGCCCCAATCCCTTTAGTGGATAATGAGAACCCACCTAACCTATCGCCTAACCACCACTTTGACAATAATTCTGAAATGGAGGAGTCTGACCACGATGATGACCATAGGGCTAGTCCTTTTTACTATTCGGACTCCGACGAGGATCTAGATGATGGTGATGTGATTAATAAGGATAGGATGGAAGATGAAGTGAACCTTCTTAGGTATTTCGACCCTAGAACAAGGATTGAGAGTGATAGCTCATTCAATATGCAATTTCCTTGTAAGATTGGATTTAGGAACTTTAATGCCTACCTTAACTCATCTCTCCCAATGAACATAATCTTGCAGAGTGAATATAATAAAATCATGGTAGATGAGTTAGAATACAAAGGAGATAATGTTATTGCTAGGGCGATGTCATTGCATGTGTTTGTAGGAAGCTTCGTTTATCTTGTTGAGTTCATGGTTATGGAGAATCTAGGAGAATTTATCGATAGTAAGTTGACCCAAGTTGTGTTTGGAAAACCTTTCAAAAGGGTGACCAACCTTGATGAAAAACTCATGGAAGGGTTAATTACATTCTCGGATGGGGATGAAGATTTTGTCTACCAAATGCCCCGTGCACACCCTAGGTTCAAGGATTTTTCCATGGAGAAGTGTAGTAGGTATCCGCCTATAGAAATGCTAAGTGAGAATGATAAGAGAAAAGGGCTTAAATATACTCATGAAAAGAATAAAAGGTACTATCACGGATGTTTAGAATTAGGAGATGATTATAAGAAAGATGAGGCGACTATTAGAAGGCTCACCCTTGGTTATGTGAGCATAAGCGACAAACGGTAACCCATGACCTTGAGTCTAGCTACAAGACTCGTAAATAAAGAAAAGCGCTTCTTGGGAGGCAACCCATGTTTTGTGTGATTTTTTATTTTTGTTTGTTTGTTATTTACTTCTGTATGCATGCTTTATTTTTATTGTTGGTAGATCATGTTTCAAAACTAAAATGATGAAAATACTTTACTTTGTTGTTTGGCCTAGTCTTAACTTCATCCAAAGGTATTTCGCAAAAGATAAGTGTAAGGGGAAACCCCAAATATGTTTTTAAGAAACAAAAATCGATCATGATTCTCCACAATATTAAATGAACATGTATATTCATATTTGTTAGAGTCAAATGCTTGTATCGAGTCATAATGATGTTTTGCAGGATTTTCCAGGAAGTAGGACGAAGTTTTTCCAGAAATTTTCCGGAAACTTAACATAAGAATTTCTGCAGGTCACTTCTGACGGCGTCACGAGTTTACTCTTGACGGCGTCACGTGTAAAATTCTGGAAATTTTACCAGTTTTGTTTTTCTAACGGAGTCTTAAAGTTTTTATCGAATCTTTAGTTTTATAATCTCCAGGAAATCTGCAAACATCATTCCATAAGCATTATATCTTATTTTGTTTTCTAGGATTTGTTATCATATATAGATTGCCGCCGATTTTACGCGAGGTTGCCTTGTCTGTTTTCTCAGATTTTACAGGTTATGTATGACAAGAAGATGATTTATATTCTGGAAGAGAAGCTTTGATTGTTCATTTTCTTGGAGGAAGATCTAACCTGGCCACCTTATTATCCATACCGAGTGAATCAGGGGAGTATTTGATTTCATTCTTTTTACTTATTTCACTTTTACATTCTTTACTTGAACATTGGGGACAATGTTCATCCTAAGTGTAAGGGGAGGGTAAAATGATGATACCTTACAAATACACTTTCGCTTGAGTTTATTTGTTTGATAGTAGATGTGTAATAAAACTATGAGAAATACTTGTTAGTGCAATTTTAGCGCCAAATTTAAATTTTTTTTACAATATTTAGGAGTGAAACTTTAGCCATAGCAAGCGTCTCATGGATGGGAGATTGTATGACTAGCACAAAACCGTACTATTCAGAAAAAATTTTCACCCAAATATGTGAGGTTCGCCTTTAGATTTGATAGGAAAAGCATTTACTATTAGTGCTTATTAGTGTACCGGTAGCATTTAGATTCTAAAACTTGCGTTAGTGATGCATCCCGAGACCGCTAATGAGACTACATTCGTGTAGTAGGATTTACTACATGATAAGAGGCATTAGGATCACCCTTGTGTTAAACCCGTATCATAATTACTTGACCATTTAAGTCATATTACTTGGCTAGTTAAGTCAATTAATTTTTCCCACACCTTAGCGTTGTACTCATTTTTAGTACACGAAACCCCTAGTACACCCCTCCGAGCCTATCTTTTCGTTTCTAACTTTAAGCATTTTACTTAAAGGAAGAATTTGTTACACCCCACTTAAATGTACACCCAAATCGCCTTAGCCTTCCGTGTATGCACTCATCTTTAGTGCATTATTGTTATTTGTTAAACCCTTAGTTAATTATCTAATTGATTACATGGTTGCTAAGTCGAGTCATATCCTTGTACATATTGTTTTGGGACGATTGGGACTCATGGGTAAAGTACTTATTTTATGGAGTAATGGGGAAGAACATCATATTATTACTCCCATATGTGCGTTAATCTTAAAAGTACTCCAAGTGTTTTGATTTTCTTAATTCGAGTCATTAGATTAGTTTATTGTAAAATATGTAAAAATTCAAGTGTAAGGGAAATATTCATTCCCTATGATGTATCATTTTGGATGGTAGGGTAAGAGTGTATGCACACAAAAAAAATCAAAAAAAAAAAAAAAAAAAAAACAAAACAAAACAAACAGAAACAAAAAAAAAACAAAAAAATCAAAAAAATCGAAAAAATCAAGAAAAAGAAAAAAAATAGAAAAAAACAAAAAAAAGAAAAGAGAAAAACATACGGACTACCATCCCGTTTCATTCTATGTTCATTTTATGTTTTTGTTATATTTGATTTATTAGCTTAAGTCGAGTCTAGTCTTGGCTTAGCAATGCCATTCTGTACATGTAATTAACCAAGATTGTTAACTCGCCACCAGTAAAAACTGCCTATATCCAACAAAACCGTGTATTCCATATCCCTACACCTAACGTTACAACCCTTTAAAAGACCTCTTTGATAGTTTATCCTAGGTGCTTACGCCATGTGGTGGAGGTTTGATCCTTTCCCAAGCCTATGGTAATCTATTTTGCTATGACAGGTAGTGAGAGATGTTTTCCATTTCCATATTGTGATATATACTTTATTACACCCGAGAGATGTGCGTATCTAAACACTATTTGTGAGGTGCTAGTGTATGACCTCCGTGCTTGTCTTTGGTCTTTAGTGGAACGATTATTTGTTGTAATTACTTTTATATTAGTGTTAAATGACCCCTAACTTGTATTTTGATTAGAATAAAAGCGCATTTGCTTGAGGACAAGCAAATCTCAAGTGTAAGGGTTTATGATGAGGCGAAAATGAACCGTTTTTAGGGGGTCATTTAAGCCCGGAATTGAATTTATTTGATCAAATATTGCCCTAAATCGTTCCTTTTGTGATTTTAGGTAGTTTGGGAGAGAATTCTAGAAAAGGAAGCATTTTGAACGTTTTTGGAGCATAAAAGTCAAGAAAACGGCAAAGACTTAATTTTCCATGCTGAGAACAGTACCTGACGGCGTCAAGAAGGAAATTGTGACGGCGTCAGGAGTTAAATCCATGACGACCCAGAGAAAACCTGAAGGCGTCAAGAGAAGGGCGTCAAGAGTAATTTTGGTGACGGCCTGCAAATGGAATATACATGTCAGCGTCGAACCCAGATCTAGGCAGTCCGAGAATTTATTTGGCGGCGAGATGACGGCGTCAGCCATTTACTCTTGACGCCGTCACCTCACAAAATCTATATATACTTTTCTATTTTTCATTCATTAAAGGAGGAACTTGTGTAGAGAATACTAGGGTCGAACCTAATAAACCCTAGGTCGTCTGTAACAGTATTTTCAAGGGTTTTCACCCCTTGAAACCTTTCATGTTCAATTAAGATAAGTCCTCTTTCAATTCATTCAATATGTCTATGTGTTGTTTGAATATATCTTATGCTTGTCTTGATTTTAACATGCTAGGCTAGATCTTTCATGTGTTTGCTTAGATGTAATGAAACCTAGATGTTGATTATAGGTTGATTGCTTGTTTATAGTTGTAATGGATGAATGATTTCAATGTTAGGCTTAAGAAAACTGGCAGATCTCCATTCTGTAACTTGCTTGAACGTCTTAAGAAACATGAACCGATGTGTACTAGGTTTTTATGATTGTATTTAATGCATGAGTGAATTCTAGTGATCCCATGTTAGGAGCTTCTTAGCCGGCTCGACATAGGAGTGAAGTAGGAGCTTATAGGATTGGGGAAGTAAGTACGCCACCCCATGAATGGTATTAAGGAATACAATCCGTCATCCACGCAACTGTAATAAGTAATTAACCTGTAAAAGATATCTAGGGAGTGGTGAAACCTAAGTAAACACAATTCTCCCATATATTGCTCACACCTCTAGTTAATTTAGTTTATTTTCATTTTTAGTATTTTATTTTGATTGTATCTTTAGTTATTGGGTTAGTTGAATAGAAACTAATTCCGCCCACTCCTCTAAAAACCAAGATTTTTAATTGCTTTCATAAAAACCTAAAAATACAAAAAGAATCATCCCTCATCTCTAGACCTAGTCTTTAGGTTTTCTAATCCTAGCGACACTATTCCCAAGCTGAACGATCAATCCCCCGGTACTTGTCACTATACTTTACTACAACGATCAGGTACACTGCCTGGTGGGGGTTGTAAGCTTCTCGAGATCCCTCGGGAGGTAAAGCCTGGTGCAATCCCTACGCATCAGTTAGCATTATAAACTTGGCCATCGGTGGCTTGACAATCATAATACGGATGCGGTCCACCACAAATCACACATTTTTTAGTAACTGCTTTAACGGGCTCGGGTTTTTGGTTCTGAATCTTAAACTCTTTCATCATACAACGGATAACATCGGTAAGTTCGGCCAATTCCGATGATTGGACCGACGAAGAAGAAGAAGGAGTAAAAGAAGTCACTTTCAAGACATTCGGTTTTTTACGAGAAGTCGGAACCTTAGATTTTTTCTCGATGATCGTTAAAATATCTCTAGGCGTACGATTCAAGATATTGCCACCGGCGGCTGCGTTTAAAGAATCTTGATCGTTTTGAGTCAAAGCGTTATAAAACGTGTCGATTTGGTGTAATTCGGAGAAACCGTGGGGAGGACATTTTCGAAGAAGATCCTTAAAACGCTCCCATGCCTCACCAAAGTTCTCATCAAAACGTTGTTGAAAATTAGTTATATCATTCTTAAGATTAGTCGTTTTGGACGGAGGAAAGAAATGATTAACAAATTTTGAGACGAGTTCTTCCCATGTATGGATGGAACGAGGGGGTTCTTTTTCAAGCCAAATCTGGGCTGTTCCCTCGAGTGAAAATGGGAATAACATCAATTTAATAGCATCGTGAGGGACATCCTTAAATTTCATGGTCGAAGTTAACTTATTGAACCATCGGATGTGTGCGTGAGGATCGTCCCTTTCAAAACTGTGAAATTGGTTTGATGTGACAAGTTGAATCAATCCAGTTTTAAGTTCAAAATTATCGGAAAGGATATGTGGTAAAACGATTGCATCTCCATATCCCTCGGTGGGACACTGGAGTAATTCTTGCATAGTACGTTGATCGGCCATCTCGGTGATGGGTGCTTTAACAAGAGTACGTAACTCGGGTACGTAAGCTTGTTTACGACGTCTACGATAGTGTTGGTTCGGTATGGTCAGAGAATTATCGATTAATCTCGACCGTGAACGTGTGATCATACACTAAAAAGAAACCAAAGTAAAAAGAAAAAGAAAAACAAATTTGAAGAGAAAATATTTTTATTATTTTTTTTTTTATATTTTTGTAAAGCAAAATTCAAAAAATTAAACTTTTGTTTTCTTTTTCAAACGTTACGTTAATTGTAAACCGTTTTCTTCAAATCTACTCGCGACGGAACGGGAGAGAAGAGTGTTTCTCTTTTCAGCTTGCAATTTAATGTCAAAGCTTACCGTATTTTCCGCTTATTCGGTTGTAGAATTCAAAGTAATCCGATTAGAACCTAATTTTACGCGTTTTTATATTGGGAAGCTTATTTGGTTTACAACGCCCTCCCTTCCACGGGAGAGTCGAGGCTGTAACTTTATTATTTTTTTGGTATTTTTGAAAACACTTTAGGAAAAGTGTTTTTGATTTTTCAATTTTTTTGGTTTTTATAGAAAATATATACAAGGAAGGTTTTCAAAACACAATTTCGAAAATTAAAAATTCACTTCAACCTTCCCCGGCAGCGGCGCCAAAATTGATTCGTGAAAATCAAGTTATATTATAAGTATTAGTATTACTCAAGAGATCCGCAAAGAAATACGGATAACCCGAGGTCGTAGTCCTTGTGAATGATGAATGGAATTTCGAATTCCCGATTCGTGAAACATGTCGTGAAAGTTGTGAAAAGTGATTTTAATGAGATTATACTAATGAAATAGTAAATGAAGCACAAATAATCACTTAAGCACGTATTTCAAATAAGGAAACTAAAAACGTGACGTAGAATCGAAAACATAAGCTTAAACGTAAAATAAACGTAAACGTACGAAATAAAACGTGAATTTTGAGCTACACTACTCCTACGGACTTGAAATTAATTTTTAAAAGTTAAAAATGATAAAAGAAAATTTCGAGAAAAAGAAAAATAATATTTTTACTTTTTATTTATTTTTTATGTATTAAAAACTAATTAACTAATTAAAAATCTAAAAGAAAATGAAATTAAGGTGAGAAAAATGAAAAATAAATTTTGAAAAATATAAAATAACTAAAAAGTAATTTTAAAACTAAAAATTATTTTTTTTGGCTTTTTATGTAATTTTTAGGAATTAAAAACTATTAAATCTAATTAAAAATTCAAATTAAATTCAAAATAAATGGGAAAAATGAAAAATAAATTTCTAAAAATCTGAAATAACTGAAAATAAATTTTGAAAATATTTTTGGATTTTTCTGGGCTTTTTCTGATTTTTTTGGAATTTTTAATAATTAAAAAGTATTTAAAATTGATTAAAAATGAAAATTAAATAAGAAAAATAGTAAATCAACTTGGAAAAATATGAAAAATTCATGGAAATTCTAAATTAATATTCTAAACTTAGGAAAAATTTGAAAACTTGAAAATAAGCTATGTAACTACTGTTTTCTTTGAAATCAGTTTATTGGGAAGTGCTTATTGATAAGTAGTTTGACCAGAGTTGACCAAATCTAAACCAAATGATTTTTAGACTTAGAAAAACTCAAATGAACAGAACTTGGGCCAAATAACACTCAGAAACTCAGGTGTGGATACAAACAGTTCAAATAAGCTATATGGAATAAGCAAAGAAGCAACACAGAATAAGCTGAGATTCCAAATCAATGAATTGAGCAACTAGAAGCACTAAAAGACTTAAAGGAACAATAATGCTCAGATAATGAGCCCAGGAACACAATAGCAACCCTATAACTTGAATCGGTCCTTATGCTTGAACCACACAACTTCTTAAGGCCAATAAGCAGTGAAAATAAGCTGAGAAGGTAAAACTTATTGGGGCAAAAGTCTCACTATCCACTTGAGAATACAATTCCACTAATAAAACAGTTTCTAGATCCAATTACTTTCCAACAACTACCCTAGAAAGATATGCCCAATTCTGATGAGCAGGGTAGTAAATGACTCAAACAGTCAATTTCCAAGTGCTATTCAAATAAGCAAAAGAGTTTCAAATTTCAAATTTCTTTTTGATTTTGTTTTTCTTACTGCCAAGTTACTCAAAACAACAAACTAAAAGCAATTCCAAAAAGAAATGAATACCAAAGCCTTTCACAAAGTTTTGACAAAAATCTAATTTGAAACTATTTTGACTTTTTTACTTTTATGAGAACTTTGACTCCAATGGAATTTGATGGCTAATGATGTGTGAGGATTGCACCAGGCTTTACCTCTCGAGGGATCTCGAGAAGCTTACAACCCCCACCAGGCAGTGTACCTGATCGTTGTATTATAATATAGTGACAAGTACCGGGGGATTGATCGTTCAGCTAGGAATAGTGTCGCTAGGATTAGAAAACCTAATTACTAGTGCTAGAAATGACGGATGATTATTTTTGTATTTTTATATTTTTTTAGAAAGCAAATTAAAATATCGGGTTTGAAGAATTTGGGCGGAATTAGTTGCTAGTCAACTAACCCAATACTAAGATGCAATCAAAATAAAATACTAGAAATGAAAATAAACTAAATTAACTAAGGTTGTGAGCAATAAGTGGAGAAGTTGTGTTTACTTAGATTTCACTACTCCCTAGATATCTTTTACACGTTAATTACTTGTTATAGTTGCGTGGATGACGGATTGTATTCCTTAATACCATTCATGGGGTGGCGCACTTACTTCCCCAATCCTATGAGTGCCTACTTCACTCCTATGTCGAGCCGGCTAAGAAGCTCCTAACATGGGATCATTAGAATTTACTCATGCATTAAATACAACCAATAAAACCTAGTGCACATCGGTTCATGTTTCCTAAGACGTTCAAGCAAGTTACAGAATGGAGATCTGCCAGTTTTCTTAAGCCTAACATTGAAATCATTCATCCAATACAACCATAAACAAGTAATCAACACATAATAAACATCTAGGTTTCATTAGATCCAAGCAAACACATGATAGATCTAGCCTAACATAGTGGAATCAAGACAAGAACAAGATATAGACAACCAACACATAGACATATTGATTGAATTAAAAGAACACTTATCTCAATTTCACATGCAAGGTTTCAAGGGCTGAAAATCCTTGAAAAACCTGTAAAATTCGTAATAGGTTCGGCCTTAGGGTTTCTCCAAAACTTCCTCTCTTTATGTGTGAAAATTAGAAAACTATATATAGGAAATAGAGGCTGACGGCGTCAAGACCAAATAGGTGACGCCGTCATCTCGCCGCCAAAATACTTCTCGGACTGCCTTGATCTACATCTGACGCCGTCATGTGTTAAGTGTTTCCAGGCCGTCACGTATTTTACTCTTGACGCTCTTCCTTGTGACGCCTTCATTTCAGTACTGGGCCGTCATGAAAATTACTCTTGACGCCGTCAAATTGTTACTCTTGACGCCGTTACCTACTGTTCCCAACAAGGAAATTTGAGACTTTGCCGTTTTCTTCACTTTTATGCTCCAAAAACGTCCAAAATGCCTTCTTTTCCAGATTTCACTCCCAAAGTACCTAAAATCACAAAAGGAACGATTTAGGGCAATATTTGATCAAATAAATTCAATTCCGGGCTTAAATGACCCCCTAAAAGTGGTTCATTTTTCGCCTTATCAGCTAATATCTTACTGAGAGTTGTGTATAAAGCTAATTAATGATTAAATTAAGCTAAATCTCCAAATAATGCAACTGTGTTGAGAGTAAGCAGCCTATAAAACTATCTGTTGTACTAATATAAGAAAGATAAATTGAGTTTTTGACTTTATGAAGAAACCAACTGATTTTATACTTGATTTATCCTGAGTTCAACCTAAGTATGGTATCTAAGTTACTAAAATCCTCTGAAACACAATAACTATAGCAAACAACTCATATCCAAACACCCTTATATTGTGAATACCTTAATCAAATTCCAAACAACAAACTCAGATTCAACTTATGCTAACAATGCTAAAATGAACCAAAATCTCAGATCTAAAAAACACAAACCTCAAACATAAACCACAACCAGAATCTCAAATCCAAATTGTATGACAAATGATAGAAACGGATAGCAGTCCAAATCAAACTAATATGAAATGATAGGAAAAGTAACTTCTATACAAAAAATGATGCAATAAACAGGAAATCAATACACTAAACCTATCTAAACTATTATCACTCAACTGATGCAATTCAATAGGAAAATTAAAATGAAACTTACAAAGTACAAGCCCCCTCAGCTTAACAAAGGGGGTTCACTAAGCTTGCATGTCTTTATGACAGGCCAAGTGGACTCCTTCCTGGCTGCCAAACTCCTTGAATAAGCTAAGCTTATAGAAATAAGCTCACAGTTGACCTTGTTTGACTTTTTGAGTTTTTAAGACAAATGATTTAACAAACTCACAAAAAGCTATAGGAAGCTTATATGAGCTTATATTAAACAGAAAATAAGCTTATTGAAGCCTAAATTTAGAATTGAAACTATTAAAAAGGATGTGTGAAAAAGCACACATCAGATACCGTTTTAACTTTTCCGCGATTCTATCATAGACGTTGTAATTGATTGCCGCCATTCAATTTTGGTTTGAAAATGCGCCTTTGTCAAGAATCGCCATGTATTAGCTGCGCTCTATCCGGTGCCCTGATCAAGTACGTGTTCCACCAATATATGCTGGTAAATGCTTTTGCTTTGCTCACCCGACCTACTTTGGTTTTGTTCATTTGTCATGTATGAATCAGGTCTTGAAGGACCATGGGCATCGGCACTGTTCGAAGCCCACTCCTACCATTGATAGTATTTCAATGAGGTACTCCACCGGGTATTAAAAGGAACTGCGATTAACCTTTGTCTATTATTCCTTTTTGCTTTTAATTAAAGATACTATTATTGTATCAATGGTTATGTAATAACTTTGTAACTGAGGTTTTATCAAACAAAACTAAGATTTATGTGAATCTTGAATTGTCAACAGAGGTGAACATTCAATGTAGTTGTAACCACTAACCAATGCACTATCTTTGCTTTACCTTATGATTTGCATGACAAATAAAATCCTACTGTTTTTTTGTTTCTTATAGGCATTAAAATGTAAATTAGCCGAATCAGAAGGCAGGAAGCTGTTCCAACGACTCACAAATGGGATCGATTATTGTCGTGAGAAAGCTGTTTATCGTTGTCACCCTAAGGTCACTAATCCACTTCCCTACTAAAATTTAAATGCAATTGAAAATAGTGTACCGATATCAGTTGCAATATAGGATATATATAAAAAAGGCAAAATTGTTGCTGAAGTAATAAGTAAGGAAAAATAAACAGTCGATATGCAGTTAGACATATTTAAGAGCATCAACAGTCATTGTTGCTGATAGGAATCATACTAACTTTGTCACACACAGCCCATAGGTCGCCCAACTTGCTGCTACAATGGAATGTGCAATTTCAATAAATATGAGTGCATATTGAGCATTATTGAGAGTATGCAGAGCTTGGTGGATGTGTTAGGAGTTAAGGATGATGGCATTCTTATTAGTTGTTACTATTCAAATTAGCAAGATATAAGGTGTAGAGGAACCACCATATTCTGATATATTTGCTTCCAATATTTCAGAGAACAACTCTGAAGAGACTTCAACTCAAGATATAATACAAGCGAAAAGGGGTGCAGAGCACTACATAAATTTCTTTCAAACTTTTACCACTTTACATGGGTATGCTATCTTACTCAAAATTTCTTAATTTTTCATTATTGTTGTTCTTTTTGTTGCTGTAATTGACAGATGTCTAATTTTGAACCCACACAAGCCTGGATAGGACAATGAAAAAAAATGGCAACAACAATTTGACCCATTTTTTCTTCCTTTACAGGGTTAGCTTTCAGGGTGATTGGATGAAGTATAAAGATATTATAGCTTGCGCTCCTGAACAATGTGGTATGTTTTGTCACAAAAAAGACACGTTATTTTAGACGTTACAATATGGTGTTACCTAATGATGCTGATGTATTGATGGTTGTTATTATTGTAGGCATACCTGTAGGACCATACGCGGGTTGCGATTGTTCACATGGAAATGCGACCTCCGACAGCCAACCGCTAGAGGTTAGTTCACTATTATTTGAAGTCCTGTTTCGTTATCCTTTACTTTTTTACCTGATTTCTTTTCATTTTTGGGATAACTGTACAGGACAAACCTATCCAAGATGTTGCCTCCTACTTTTGCAACCAATTCCAGATCTCAGAGCAAACCAATCCAAGATGTTGCCTCCTAAATCCATCAAGGAAATCACACAGTATCGTCACAGTTACGTTCTAAGTTTGAACAAATTGTACGTTATGTTATGTATCTTGGTGGATTTGATTGACCATTATAATCCTAATGGCACTTGTAATTGTTTGACAGGAACGTAAGATCTTTCTACTTGATATGATTCGAGGTGGAATCAGAGAAGTAACTGGCGATAGAATGTTGATGATGCTTCTAAAAGAGTTCACTAAAAAGGTACCAAATTCATCTTTTCATAGTTATATTACTGTTTAATTGTGATGAAAATGTATTCTTAGCAGAATTAGGATGAAAACATGATAAATCCTTGGCACTTTGCAAGTTCGTTTAAAATTTTCCAATCATGGTTTCATTATGCGACTTGAGATAAATTCAATTTAATATAAGATGCCTTGGAACGAATGAAAAAACTAGATATATAGAAAGTAGTTCATGAGTATGTGGTCTACAAATAGTAACTTTAGCATAACGGAATAAGAAGTAATTACTTTGGGATAATGAAATAACCAGCTTCACATTGTTTAATCTGTATGTTAATCATTGTGAATCGATATATAATCGAGTAAAGTGAGGATACATATTTCATCTTTTCACTATCGCTGTTCTTTTTGTTGTTGTAATTGACAGTTTTCTAATTTTGAACCCACACAAACCTGGATAGGACAATTTCTATTCCTATTGCAGCTACTTGACGCATAAAACACAGATAAAAATACCAGCTTTCATAACAAGTTGTTGGAAATTAAAGACTCGAATTTTTTTTTTGCATCTTTATGCATAAATTTACGTTTGTTATATGGGGTCCTCAATTTTGCTTAGATCCACAGCAAACTGCTGATTTTTCTTGGTAGAAGCTGTTCGTGCCTAAATGAAGGTGGATGCTTGAAGTCAAAAAAGGGTCCTTGGCATCATCAAAAATTAATGAAGGTATGATCTAGTTGAGTAGTGGTGGGGAAATGGGTTGGTGCGACGAGTTGCGTAATGAGTCAATATGGGTTTTTGGGTAAAAATGGGCCGGCCTGCCATCACATATATAAGCTGTGTAAAAGAAGCAAGGTGCACTTGAAATAGGAAATAGCTAAGATCAAAGCATATAGAAACAATTAATCTATATAGTGAGTGGTGTTTTATCTTAATGCAAAATGATAGCAGAAACATTAAGTTTTTTATGTGAATTGTTATTAATTAAAAAACCCATTTTTTATGTGTTCAATACAGAAACATAAATACAAGCGTTGTTTTAAAAAAAAAAATTATTAATGGCTTTTTACTGAAGATCAAATCTGTGGTTGTCTATATTAGTATTCAGTACACTAATTCATTTATAGTTGTTCATGGTCACTTTACATATATGTTGGGTGTTATGGTTGTGACTGGGATAATAAACTAATTTAGCTTTTCCCTTATCTCTAGAAGTGTAAAAGTGATATGCTTTTATCAACACTATAACTTTAATTGGTGATGCTACTTCTAGGCTGCTGCAGAATTATTGTGCCGAAAGATATGTGCTTTTGATCACTATGAAGATTTTGTGGGCTGATCGTTCACGGCTTCTAAGTTTCAAGACCTTCCAGCTTATGAGAAGACAATGGCACTCCAACGGAAGACACTTTTTACTAGGTAAAATTTATCTTATTGCATTTCCTTTTATGGCTGTATTTGTACATTCCATGGGTGACCATCAATAACAGACTTTACTACCTATGTTCAGCCGTAATAAATACACCTGATGAGTTGGTATAAAATTGCTTATACAAACTGCTTATCCTATCCCTAATTTTCAGGTTTTAGTTTAACTTTTAACGTATTATGTTATTGCTTATACTTTATTTCTGCAAAATCGCATCCGCCAAAAAACAGGCACGCCTACAACGCGGCGACCGTTGCCAATCTTGTGTCTATAAATCTTTTGAAAACGAGTGAAGAGAAGTTAATCATGAAACAAATCATTTAGCCCAGTGATTAACATTCCATTAACCCAAACACTCATTCAAAACCCAAAAGCCCACCCCAATAAATCAAAAAACAACTCGAAAACAAAACCAAAAAAGAAAACGTGTACACCACGCAACTCTCTACGACGACGTCAACCACCGTTCACCGGAATCCTAACAACCAATCTGCACCGGAACTACACAATCACAATCGGTAGGTTATCCTCAACTTCAACTTCAAGTCCAAAGTTTCAATCACTCAATTAAAGTCAAACTTATCTCAAAGTCAAACCTAGGGCACACACATCTTACTATTAAGTCACTCACAATTGAATCAAATTACACAATGTAGCAGTTAATTCATGATTAAATGCTACTTAATTGTACGGAAATTGTCTCATTTTTGATCGAATTAGTGTATGTTGTTATCTTGATCTGAATTTTGATATTTTATAAAATTGGTTGATTGTATAATGTAGTTAGTTATTTAGTGGTTAAATTGTGTCAATTTTTATAATGTAGTTAGTTGAATTTACTTACATTGATCTGAATTTTCTATATTTGGATTTTCATTGAGGAATTAAGTCGAAATTGATGCACCAATACATTCATGTTATAAAATTAGTTGATCATATGTTGAATTATAATAATCTAGTTACTTATTTAATGGTTAACTGTACGGAAATTGTGTTTCTGTTCGTGTATTCACCTTAGGTTGAGGTACTTAGATGCTGTCCAATTTTCGTTCCCGTTCAGTGAAGGTTTGGCTCATCAGGAATAGCGAGAGTGATGATGAGAATTAGTGTGAATTAAGCTATGATCAATATTTATTTGTTAGTTAGTTAGTTGAGTTAGTTTAATTTAGTTATGTTGATCTGAATTTTGATTATTGATTGAAAAATTAAGTCGAAAATTGATGCAGACTTAAACTTATGGCAAGAATACATTTATTTTGCAGAATTGGTTGATTATATGTTGAATTATATAATGTAGTTAGTTATTTAATGGTTAAATGTTAGTTAATTTTGTTTAACTGTACGGAAATTGTGTTTCTGTTCTCGTGTTCGCCTTAGGTTTTGGTGGTTAGATCCCATCAATTTGACGCAGCAGGCATGATTAGCTTGCCTAACCTGATCATCAGGAATAGCGAGAAAGGGCTTGCTGCTGGTTCAGAACTTCCCTATCTATTTGAATTGATTTACATCGCCTATCCTTAAGCTTATAAAAGGAATTGTTTCTGTTAAGTGAAAAGACATCCTCTCCTGTCCAGCGTTTAATTTTGTAGTTGATTGATGAGCATTAGTATGAATCAAGTTATCATCAACATTTGTGTGTTAGCTAGTTAAATTAAGTTATGGTGATTTTATTCAACTATACTCAAATTGTGCAATGTTAAGTAGTAGTTTTCTAGTTTCTTGATGAATATTGGTAGGAAACGTATGAGGTTTTCTCGCGAGTCTTTCCCTCGTGAGCATTTCCGACCCTTTCCCTGGTCACCTCAAATGTGTACCTAGTAAAGATGAGTATTGGTAGGAAACGTATGAGGTTTTCTCGCGAGTCTTTCCCTCGTGAGCATTTCCGACCCTTTCCCTGGTCACCTCAAATGTGTACCTAGTAAAGATGAGTATTGGTAGGAAACGTATGAGGTTTTCTCGCGAGTCCTTTTTTTTTTTCCTCCCTAATTTAGTATTTTATGAATAAATGTTAGTTAACATTTGATCAAATCAAATTATGTTGTGGATTGATCAAATTATGAATAAATGTTGGGTTACTCCAGGAGGGCAAATCTTTTTGACTAAGATGTATGCGACCTAACTGGGGAATCTCCGCGACCGTTTTGACACACACCCAAATGTATACCTAGTGAGGTTTGAACCCTAGACCTCTTGTGAGGACATTCAGTACCTTACCACGAGGCCACTTCGGTGATGGTTATTGATTAGCATTAGCATGCATTATATAAATAGATAATTCATGTGTGTTAGTTAGTTAGCTAGTTAGGTTATTTGAATTGTGTTGTAATGATTTGAATTTTGAATTTGATAGGTGATTGATTGAGAATTAAGGTTTAATGGTTGAATTATATGTATGAGAGGGACAATATTGGGGTGATTTGAGATATGGCTGGAAACGCGACGTTTGAATCGGCTACTGCCGGTTCAGCTGAGCTAGGTTTTGCGGGAAGTTATTTGAATGGGCAGAGAGGGGCACGATCAGCGGGAACAGGGGTTAGTCTGGATAGGCTGGGGAACAGGATGTTTGGTTCGGCGTTTGGTGGGGGACGCGGTGGAAATGGAAGTGGAGTTGGAAGTAGTGTGGGGGTAGGGTCGGATGAGGGGAGGGCATTGTCGAGATGTCTGTCATTGGAGCCGATTGTGATTGATGATCGTGTTGGGTTGTGTGACGAGTTTAGGAAGGTTACTGGGATCGCTGGTGGAAGTTTAGCGGAAGAGAATGTGAAGCCGTTGCCTCCGTTGGCGGATATGAAGGATTTAAAGCGTTTTAGATCAAGTGTTGAGGATACTCGTGTCAAAGCTAGGTACTTTTTGTTTCTTTTGTCTTTTGTATATAAATACCGTACACCTCTACGACCGTTTTCTTCAGTATCTTTTTCCAACTATAATTTTAATTTGTCTTAATATGCAATGTATCCTGCAATGTTTCCACAGGATGTCCTCATTGTTTAGTTAATGTTTGGTTATGTGTTTTTGTTAATAGGGTAAGAGCAAATATAGTAGATGAACGCTTGCGTAAATTGGATAAATATTGTGAAGCTGTAACTTCCAAGAAACAGAAGAGGAGTGAACTAGTGAACAATGACCGAGCAGGTGGTTACTTAAAGATGGGCACCCAAACTAACAGTATAAGTCAGAGAGTAGAAGATCGACCTAAGAACATTCTTCTTAACAAGCGTGTTAGAACTTCGGTGGCTGAATCCAGGGTTTGCTTCTAATTTGAAATTCCAACTTGTTTTTGTATTGGCAGTTTAACCAAATCATAATTGCTGTGTGTTTTTATGATCATTTATCACATTTGGTAACAAATCGTATTTGTTACTTGCTTCTAACGACTGCTCTTGTACTAACTTTTTTGGTATGTAACCAAAGTTGTCAAAATCGCGCCTAAGGCGCTAAGGCGCACAAGGCGCTAGCCTTGGGGCTTTTTTTGACTCGAGGCGCACGACATGCATGACTCCCCAAAAAAGCGCGCGCCTTGGCGATTTTTGCGCCTTTGCGCCTTGGGGGATTTTTGCGCCTAGGCCATATTTTGCGCCTTGGGGCATTTTTTTTTTTTTTTTTTTTTATTATTATTATTATTTTTTTTTAAAGATATAATACATGGGCCTTTTAAGTCATAGGTGAGTATTTATATTATTTGTAAATTTGAATTGATTTTATGTTTATTTTATTGATTGAAATTTTCTTTAAGAAGTTATTTTGTTTCATTAAGTATTTTTTTACGACATATTATCATGAAAATGTGGCATTGTGCCTTGAATATTAATATGTTGCTTGCTTGATATTTTGGGTTAAATTGTGAGCTTTGTTAGATGTAAGCTATAAGTGTAGGACACAAACATATTTAGTCTGATATGGATTTTAATCTCTATATATGTCATCGAGGCAAAGAGTTGATCCGTTTTAGAAGTGACAACCGATCCATTTTAATATTTATATTGCAATATGTGTTATGCATTAAGTATTTTAATGTTATTTTGTATTATTTAAGCTACATAAATGGTCACATATGTTATAAAAAACTTAATGTTTTAGTGCGCCTCGCATTCATGAATCCCGCGCCTTGGAATGCGCCTCGACTCGAGGCTCTTTGGCCCCCTTTGCGCCTTAGTGCGCCTTGAGCCTTTCAGAACACTGTATGTAACCCATTAGTTAGATGTAATGTGTAGCTCATTTCCTATTCTTTTTAATTCTGTTACAGACCGACTGCCAGAGTAATGGCTTACAGAGACAGCATGTGACAATGGCAAAAGATGTAAATATACGGGATGATAATGGCGGGGAGCCTGATTTGTTTGAAAAGATGCGTAGGTTGGCTGCAGGAGGAGAAGGGTGGGATAATAAAGTCAAAAGAAAACGTTCAGTAGGAACAGTTTCTACGAGGCCTATTGACAGTGATGGAGTGCCTAAAAGACCTTTACAAAAGAAGATTGTTGATGAACGTGGTTCACTGCCACGTGATGCTCACATTAATAGGTACTATATAAAAATATTTATTTGAGTGAAATTTTGAAAAACCCAGTTTGCATAAAAAAAATGCAAAACAATAAACTAGGAAAGCGAAGCCTTATCAACGCAGACACAGGGTGTTGCACCTCTGTTTGGTTATGCACTCTTTTTATTTATTTTTTAATTAATATTAGAGTATTTCCACTATAGGTTTCTAGTTATTGTAATGTTGTTTTTAGGGTTTATTTTAATCACGGCCCACGGCCCATATGTGAACCACTGAGTATTTTTTTCTAATTAATGCTTGATATCATTCTGATATTTACTTTTTTTGCTATATATTTAGGTTAAATACTCGTGATGATAGCAATCGCAAACATCAGATGGCGCCGCCGGGGTCATCTTCGCCTCCTATGGCTCAATGGGTTGGTCAAAGACCACAAAAAATGGCTCGAGCAAGAAAACAAAATCTTGTATCCAATCAAGATGGAAAGCTTTTATCTTTTGAGAACTTTTCACCTTCTGAAATTGGTGCTACATTGCCCTCTAATGGGACCAACAGTTCTCCAAACTTCAGAAAGGTGACTAACAGTCCCCAAAAGTTGATGGTTAAGGTCGATACTGTTAAATCTGAAATTGAAGAAAATGCTGGTGGTGAATGCCGATTTATGGCAAGAGGAATTGGAAATAGCGAAATGGACACAATTGCTAAGCACAAACCTCTTATCAATGCAGCCGCACCAAAGCCATCTCAAAGAAGCAAGACTGGTTGCAAGAAGAACGGAAGGTATGAAACTTTTTGGAAATATAGTTTTATTTGTTTTTAGGTTTAAATGGTTTAAGTATTATTTATGCACTAAATCTGTTGTTTTTCAGTAAGCCAGTTCGTAGATTGAAAAAGCTGTCAGACCGTAAGGCCTTTTCCAGTCACTCATCTTTGCAAAATAGCAGTTCTCTTGATTGTTCAGGTATATTTTGAATTTATCAAATAAGTACCAATTTAGTTTAATTTGGATTTTTTTATAGATTAAATGATCTATGATGTGATTTTCTAGGAGCGTCTGATGATGATCGGGAAGATCTGTTAGCAGCTGCAAAGTATGCTCGCGTAGCAAGGCGTAAGACCTTACTTGTGTCTAGTTTTTCATTTTTTTCTTAAGTTTTTATGTAAAAGCAAAATATCAATTAATAGTTTGCTTCCATTAATAGATCGAGCATGTACAAGTGCATTTTGGAAGAGAATGGAACCGGTGTTTGCTTCTGTCAGTTCCGAGGACAAATCCTTCTTATCCCAACAGGTTAAACTATATTTAACTATATTTTCAATTCTTTCACATATAAATTCTCATTTTACTGCATTTTTCATGATGGGTTGGTAATGTCTAACACTCAAACTAGGACTTAGTATACAGTTTAATCCTTCAACCTTTTTTCAGTAAGTGTTTTGTAACTTTAGTGCAATTTTTTCTTTATGTACCAAAAAAATAATAATAATAATAATAAAAAAAAAAAAAAAAAAAAAAAAATCAGTGGTTTGAGCAACATAAAAAATAAAAAATGTAGGGTTTAATATAATCGATTATAGCTTGTTGGTTGATTGATCGAAACCCAAAAACAAAGTTAAGGATTATATCTATGTCTATGTGAAAACAGTATAAAGTGTTTTGTAACTTTTTTCAGTAAGTGTTTTGTAACTTTAGTGCAATTTTTTCTTTATGTACCAAAAAAATAAAATAAAATAAAAAATAAAATAAAAAAAATCAGTGGTTTGAGCAAGATAAAAAATAAAAAATGTAGGGTTTAATATAATCGATTATAGCTTGTTGGTTGATTGATCGAAACTCAAAAACAAAGTTAAGGATTATATCTATGTCTATGTGAAAACAGTATAAAGTGTTAAACTGTGAATCAAGTCAAAGTTTGAGGGTTAAATTATTAACCCTTTATTAAAGCATTCAGTAATTTAGAATCTAAATCTTATTTGCTGATACAGGCAACCCTTTCAAATGAAGATGCTGTATCGGATCAATTATCTTCTGGAGATGGAATATCATTTATCTCTAGAAGAAATAATACGGATAAAATGTCTAATGGGTCCGTATCACTCTACCAAAGATTATTGTCGTCTCTGATTGTAGAAGATGATGACACTGATACCAATGAAAAAGAGGATGCAAGAAATACACCATTTTCGAATGCCTTTTGTGCTCCACTTAATAAATGTAAATCTTTTACTAGCATTGGAGGTATAAACTCGTCTAGAGGCTTTATGACGAATAATGTATGTCAGGATTTGCATTCAGAAGGTGGGAATTTGAAAGGGTTTCTTAACGGGCCACAAGTGTTAGAAGCAGAAAGTGATGCTGATGTTTCACTAGGTTCTCGATGCGAAGAGACATCTTTGGATGACAAAGTTCTACTCGAGCTCCAGAGCATAGGCCTATCTCCAGAACCAATGGTAGGCCCCATGTCAGGGGTATATTCTGCTCCTTATAATGGTTCTAAAGTAAGTTTATTTTGTCTGCGGTTGTAAAAACATAAGTATAAATTCATTCATAATTATTGTTATTATTATTATCTTTGGGTAAACAGATTCTGCCTGTGTTTTATTTATTTAGGTTTCAAATAATTAGTCTTATACGAGCTGCTATATAAATGATTTTATAATTTGTGGAAAGTCCTTTTGTGTCCTGTCTACCCAGCAGGAGCACATCCAAATATGATTTGTTACTGTCCATTTTATTACTGATGATTTTCTGATTTTTATTAATCACATAGCTCATAACCACTTTTATCCAGCCACTGGTGGTCGGTCTTCACTTCTCATTCATTATTCTTTTGTGTATGACAGCCTAGCTTGGATGATGAGATGGAAAATGAACCACTCCGACAAGAAGTTGATGAACTGAAGACAAAACTTCATCAACAGGTTATCTAATAAAAGCTCTAGCTTGCGTTTTGATATATGTTCTTATATAATTTAACATTATGCATTACTTATAAGTATCCCTACTCTTCGGGTTACCTTAGGTTAGGGGTATGATCTGTCTCACTTCACCTCCCACATACCTCGGTCAGACGTGATTGGGTTTTGTTGTTGTTGTTGTTGTTGTTGTTGTTGTTGTTGTTGTTGGTGTTGTTGTTGTTGTTGTGTTACTTATAAGTATTACTAGTGTTAATGTGAGCTGTCCCTTTTGTTAATTTTATAGGAGCTTAAAAAGAAGGCATACTTGGAGAAAGTATGTAAAAGTGTTGAAAGCAATTCTGAAGTCTGGTAAAACTTTCAAAACCAAACATCTTCAGTGTAGGCTAGTTGCATTTCTAGATTTTACAAATTTTAACATCATGTTGTCATGCAGTGACCTTGAAACACTTGCAATGGATAGGTCGGTTGAACTAGCTTACAGAAAAGTTCTGGTGAGCACTTGATCTTTTTACCCGTTTTTTAAATGACAATTTGGCCACATGTGTAACGAAACGAGTTAAATTGGGTATTTATTTGTTCTGACTGGATGGGTTGACCCAAAACATTATTTATCCAAATATTAGTAATTTTTATATAAATAATAAGTGTGCAAAGTATGATTACAACAGTTTTATTATTTCAATAGCGACAACAATTTGGTTTTTTGAATAAATTCATTGAAGAGGTTTTATGTATTTAATAACCTTTGGGAATGTTCAACCTTTCCCTTTTTTTTCCTAGCTGATTTGTTAGAGATGGATTATAATCAAAATTGACCCATTTGTAAGTTGAAATTTCCGCCTATAGCTCAAGATCTTGCTCAAACATATAACCTCTGTTTGTTATTGTTTAGCAGGCTACTAGACGAAGCTCTAGATCCGGGATTCAAAAGATGCCAAAACATGTCGCAATGGCTTTTGTAAGGAGGATTCTTGCTCGATGTCGTAAATTTGAAAAGACAGGTATCAGCTGCTTTAACGAGCGTCCATATCAAGATATCCTATCTGCTCCAGTTGAAAATGAGCCAGATTCCAGTATCTTATCAGGTAAATACCTTTTCCCAATCATTATCTTAGCGGTATTTGGGCCCTTTTATTATCAGTTTTATTATTTGGTCCTATTTATATTCCATTCATTTGAATATTTAAATCCTAGGTTGCATTGCGATAATTATTTTGGAATTTTCAATCATTTCTCAGATGAAGCTTTCACCACAAACGGACCATTATCAAACAGAGGAAAGAAGAAAGAACTATTCCTTGACGATATCGGCACTGCCACCATACGGCCATCATCCTACCTTGCTAGTACCTCTATCTCCAATGGGACTAAGGGAAAGAGAAGTGAGCGAGACACCACCAAATCAAGAAAACCAAAAGCAAAACTTAAAGCACAACAAAAAACGGGTCAACCACCAGCATCTGGGAACAGAGTTGTCAATAGACCTACAGGAACCACTCATCCTACAGGACCTACATGGCCATCATCAAAGGTGCCCAGTCAAGTGGCAGACAGAACTGACTCTACAAACTTGTTGGGTGATGATGTAGACCCGTTGGATGAATTAGGTGTAGCTGGTCCTCATGATCTCACTTCTTTTCTGAATTTCGAGGAACAAGATCCAGAAGAGGATTTTGCAGGAGGACTAGACATACCAATGGACGATCTTACAGATTTGTTTTGATTTCGGTCAACAAATCAAGTGTACATTCATGTCCATAATTTGGATTGTTTTGAAGGACATCTGGCATTTGTAAGTTATAACTGCACCATTATTTAGAACAATCAGCAATAATGAAGTTTACATTATACAAGTGAGAGGGAAAGAGAGGACATGTTGTAGCGAAATTATAATACTATTTTAGAGAATCATGTGAAACTGGTTTTTTTAGTTTTTAGGTGATATGTGTCGTGTGTAACGGACTTGGAAAATTCAGGCCGTGACACGTTTTTATTTATTTAACTTTATCTTTTAGTGGAAGAACTTTGATTGGAATTAATTTAATTTTATCTTTTAGTGGAAGAACTTCGATGAATGAGATTTGTCTTCTTTGTTTATTGTGTACTCAAAATGTATGCTGTGACCCGATAGAAGACTGCATGCTGATTTATTGTTTTGAATCCTGTTAGTATTATCTTATTATGATCCATATATAACTGATCACCTTTTTTTTAGTTGAACACTGATGAAAGTAATTACTATATATTATTTGTCGTTTAATACGGCGCCATTTTACCCTTAAACGACGTCACTCCAATACTGGGCTCTTGTTTTATCATGGCCTCCTAGATGTGAAAGTCCATTGTCATGTTCGGTCCAATGTGAAAGTCATTACCTAAAAAAATAATACGAGAAAAAATAATAATAATAATAATAATAATAATAATAATAATAATAATAATAATAATAAAAAATTGCCCATGTGAATGATCAGGGTATTAGACCTGATACCACCATCATAAGCACAGTAAAAACTTAACATATGTCGATCATCCATGTCTGGGTTAGTTTTTTTGTGGCTGAAATCTTTGGTAGTATACCAAAACACAAGTACGATATATGGTATTCCCTATGAAGAAACTTCTACATATCCTTTTCATATACATGCATTGTACAACCAAAATAAAAAAAACAGAACTAGTAAAAAAAAAAAAAAAAAAAAAAAAAATTGCAGCTACCAATTGCTGATCATCAGTGAAATCTTTGCTTGCTTCAAAGGGTAATGCATTTGTTACTTCTAATGTTTCATTTGTTTGTTGATTTCTGTTTTGCCATTTAACTGTTTCATATTACATTGCATTTTTTTCCCCTTTGGTTACTGTTGTGTCTTCCTGCCCATGCACTTATGTAGATGCTGTTATCACTTCATATATAGTATACCTGTTGTATATTGCCACTTTATGTCCATATATAAGGTAGCCTTTCAAATATGAAAACCAAACGAAAAGCAATTCGCCACATTCCTTCTCTTAGTTGTTTGCCTCCTTTGGACTTTTCCCCGGGTGTTGAATACATGGATTCTTCCTGTTAAATGTTACGTATAAACATTAATGAGTAAATGTCTAGGATCGAACCCGAGACCTCGGGATTGCACACTTTACAAACAAGAATAATGTAAAATAAATATATATATATATTAAATGTATTGAATATATATATTTATAACACTTAATGGACTAAACGGTCGTTAGTTATTAACCGTATGGACTAACTATCGTTAATAAAGAAAGATAAGGACTAGAGTGAAACTTGGGAGTCAAGAAGGATCTAGAAACCCTTTGGGTTTGCTTAGGCCGGTCGACCCACAACCCATAGGGTCGATCCATGCTTGTTTGCTCTCCAAGAAATCACCTAGTATAAATACAAGGCCTTGGGGTTAAACCTACACATCTTTTGTGCACACACTCTAACCCTAAAATCTTGTTTCTTTCTTTTGTTTCCTTGGCCGATCGGTTCTCCACTCCCCTAAGGGTTTGGATCGATTTTTCCAAGTCCAAAACTTAAGTGTTTCGTTTACTTGCAACAAACCTTTATTCGTTGGTAGTTTGTGTGTACAAGAACGAGGTAATTACTTACTTTAGTAATTATCAAGAGATCGATAAACAAAACGGTAAGGGGTTTATCATTGATCTAATTGTCCAAGAATCAAGGTTAATTTGAAGTGCATCGGGTACGTTTACTATTTATGTTTTAGTTAATATTTATATGTTATACTTGATCCTAGCTTCCGCAATACGTGCTATTTGATTGTCAAACTCTAACAGTGGCATCACGAGCCATGCATAACATGTAATTGATTACTAAAACGTAATAAAAACCGGATCTTTAATTGTTTTAGATACATGTTTTTTTTGATCTAGGGTTTTTCCTATTTTTTTTTTCTTTCTTTCTAAAAAAATTTCGAAACCCTAACCCTAATTTGGGGGGGGGGGGGTCGATTTTCCCATGAAACCCTAATTAGGGTTTTGTGGTTTTTCTTGATTATGTGTAATCACTAGAAACCCTAGGTCATTAACCGGTTAATTGAACGTATCTTGTGACCTAATTGCTAATTGTTAGGTTTTAATCCGTGACTTACATGCATGTTTGTCATGGATCTTGTTTTAATTATCACATGTTTAGATAGATCTTAAATTGGGGAAGACTCCAATAGATATTAAAATCAATTTTATATGCTATGTGGTGTGTTTTTAGCTTTGGCCTACGCAATTGATTCGTCAATGTATGTGACTCACCTCCATTAAGAGGGGAAGGCCTTAGTTGATTACATGCATTATTATACCTAGAATTGATTTTATTAGGATCTTTTCTAATACGGATTGCATGTGGCTAATTGTTTCACTTATTTATTATTGTTTGTTTGATTTTCTTTGATACTTGTTTTATTGTTTTTTAGTTAGACTTGTTGTAAGCAATAAAAGGGTTGTTTTCATAAAGAAAATTAATACGGACTAATAATTGTGAAACCCTAAAGTGATAAAGTAAGAATCTTGCAAAGGTCTTATGACAATCGTGGTCCGATTCGCACGGTAATCAGCTCCCAGTCGAGACTAGCAAAATTCAAACTTTATTACTATTTTGAGATTGAATCCATAAACTTTTGCTTGAATGATGTTTTGTGCAAATATGCTTTTAAAATTAAGTCTTTTAAGATGATATTCATAACCGTGATTTGAAGGCTTAGAAAAGAGCCTTAGAGTCTGCCTTGGTTATCACAATCTTGAATATGTCTTAAACGAATTACTTTTAAAATCATATGTTGTAGAAAGTCATCTTAGGGTTTTGGCATAAACCTCAAGTAAAACTTTGTGTATTAATTTCAGGAATCGGACATAAAAAGTTTTTATGAAAACTTATGTTATAAAGATGAGTGCATGCATCTTTGTACATAATTTTGATTGACATATCAAAAATTAATACCCTTAAAATTTAAGTTACGTGCCATCTACCTATAAGAAACACTTGGAATTTTAATTTAGTAAACGTGAGACCTAGGCTAAATTACTATAACAAGGTAAAATTCTTTTAACGCGTGAGACCATAATTGTAATTTTACAGTTTCTAAGGTAGACGACTTAATTAAGTTGTGCGTGAGACCTAGAACTTAAGGCATGAGATGGGATAAAACATGCTTACAAAGGCAAATTGATGAATCAATTTGATGTAAATCCCATAATGATCTAGGAATTGGAAATCTTGTTTGCCAATTATTGTTCGACAGATTACTATCTTTTGTACTTTTACCACTAGCAGATCAACTGATGTGGTGAAACTATGTAAAGTTAGATCCTAGATTTTCAAGAAAATTAGTTGGTTATATGAATATAGCCTTGGGTATTTTATTTTCTTGAAGATATTGATTATCGAAAATACTAATATTTGAACTTTATCTGTAGATATGGCTCAACCCGATAACCAAACTGTGATTAATGCTTTCAAGAGTCATCTTGAGAGAGACAAACTCACTGGAAAGAATTTCAATGACTGGTACCGTTCGCTCAGAATTGTCTTGAGGGAGTCTGGTAAGATTGATTATGTGACCGAGGAATGCCCTGCTGAACCTGCTGCTACGGCAACACCTGAAGCAAAGGCAGAATGGAAGGTGACTAATGCTAAGTACAATGAGGTTGCTTGTTTAATGCTCACTAGCATGAATGCTCAATTACAAAAGAAGTATGAGTATTCGTCTCCTAAGAATATGCTTGATAACCTCAGGCAATCTTATGAGAAGTCACCTGCAGTTGAATTGTATGATGAACTTGACAAGCTACACAACTGCAAGCATGGTGATGGTAAACCAGTAGCCGATTATGTGGATGAGATGAAGGATTCCTTTGATCAACTTCACAGAATTGGTTTTGGTTACCCCGAGAATGTGCAAGTGCACTTGATCAACAGATCCCTTAACAAGGATTTTGCTGGTTTTGTGCAGAACTTCAACATGCATTGCTCGGGGAAGACAGTCTCAGAATTACTCGCATTGCTTGTTGATTATGAGAAAAGTCTACCAGCCAAGGTCAAGACTCCCACCCCACAAGTGTTGGCAATTCATGGGGGGAGAATCCAGAAGAAATCGCATGTGAACAAAGGCAAAGGTAAAGGTGATAAAGGCAAGCAGGTCATGGCCTATCAACCTCAACCCAAGATGAAACAACATCAGCCTAAGCAGAACAAGGTGAATCCGCCAAACAAGAAGGATCAGGCTTGTCACCATTGTCATGAAAAGGGTCATTGGAAGCGCAATTGCCCTCTCTACATTCATGACTTGCGACTCAAGAAGCAGGGGAATGATGCTGGTAACCCCAGCACATCAGGTGCATTCTTTATGATTGAATTATTCACTCTTACTCCTAAATTGAATTCATGGGTATATGATACGGGATGTGGCATTCATATTTGCAATACATTGCAGGGGTTTAGAATTAAGAGAAAGCTGGCCTATGGACAACAATTCTTGCACGTTGGTAACGGAGCGCATGCAGGAGTTGAAGCTATAGGAGTTTTTAATTTAGTGTTGCCTTCGGGCCTAGTACTATCTTTAAATAATTGTCATTATGCACCGTCAATTGTTAGAGGTGTAATTTCATTTTCATGTTTGTTGAACCAAGGTTTTCATCATACCATTTCAAGCAATGGAATTTCGGTTTCTTTAAATAATGTTTTTTATTTTAATGCTATTGCTGTGAATGGTGTATTTGAAATTGATATGAATGATAATGATAATGCTTTTGTTACAAATAATTCAATGTATAGCATCAACAATAAGAGAATCAAGAAAGGTCTGGATTCGTCTTATCTTTGGCATTGTCGACTTGCTCACATTGGCAAAGATCGCATGAAAAAGCTGCAACATGATGGGCTTTTAAATAAGATCAATGATGAATCATTTGATAAATGCGAATCTTGCATTGCTGGGAAGATGACTAAGAAACCCTTTAAAAATAGGATTGAAAGGGCTAATGATCTACTTGGTCTCATTCACACAGATGTGTGTGGACCACTTAGACATGTGTCAAGGAGGGGTGCTAGCTACTTCTTAACATTTACGGATGATTACAGCCGTTATGGTTATGTTTATTTACTTAAACATAAACATGAGGTGTTTGAAACATTCAAAGTGTTTAAAGCAGAAGTAGAGTTGCAACTTGGAAAGAAGATTAAAGCTCTTCGATCCGATAGAGGTGGTGAATACCTGAGTCAGGAGTTCATAGATTATCTAGCAAAGGAGGGAATTGTCCAGCACCTTACTTCTCCATATACTCCACAACAAAATGGTGTATCTGAAAGAAGGAATCGTACATTGCAAGACATGATACGATCTATGTTTAATCTAACAACTCTTCCTTTCTCGTTTTGGGATTATGCCTTAGAATCTGCAGTTCGCATTCTAAATATGGTTCCAACAAAGAAGGTTGATAAGACACCTTATGAGGTATGGACTGGAAAAGCTCCTAACCTGTCTTATCTAAAGGTCTGGGGTTGTGAGGCGTATGTTAAACGTGACTCAGCAGACAAACTCCAACAAAGATCTGTGAAGTGCATCTTCGTAGGATACCCTAAGGAAACTATGGGATACTACTTTTATTACCCACCTGAAAACAAAGTATTTGTTGCAAGGTATGGAGACTTTCTTGAAAGAGAGCTCATATCTCAAGAATTCAGTGGGAGAATATATGATCTGGAAGACGGTCAAGAAGATGTAGAACCTTCTGAAAACACTAACCAACTTCCGGTAGAACCTGAAAGTTTAGGTCCTCCACCTGAAGTTGAAGTGATTCCCATTCGTAGGTCAACAAGACCAGTAAAAGCTCCTACTCGTCTATGTCTTAATGTAGAGAGTGATGAGTATATACTGGGTGATCTTGATGAGCCTACAAGTTATAAAGCTGCCATGAATGGTCCTGAAAAGGCCAAATGGAAAGAAGCTATGGATGGGGAAATGCAATCCATGGAAGACAATGATGTCTGGGAAGAAGTAGACCTACCTCCGGGTGCCAAACTAGTTGGGAGTAAATGGCTCTACAAGAAAAAGACAGACATGGATGGCGTTGTACACACCTATAAGGCCCGTTGTGTAGCCAAAGGCTATACACAAACTTTTGGTGTTGACTATGAGGAGACCTTTTCTCCTGTAGCTGACATAAGGGAAATTAGGATTCTTATAGCCATAGCCGCTTACTATGACTATGAGATTTGGCAAATGGATGTAAAAACCGCCTTCTTAAATGGTCGCCTAGATGAAGACATCTATATGGCGCAGCCTGAGGGGTATGTAAATCCAGAATTCCCAAATCGTGTATGCAAGCTTAAAAGATCCATCTATGGATTGAAGCAAGCATCACGACAATGGAATAAAAGATTTGATGGTGAAATTAAAAAGTATGGATTCACTAAAAATCTTGATGAGCCATGTGTATATCACAAAGTTAGTGGGAGTAATGTGATTTTCCTTATATTATATGTTGATGACATATTGATCATGGGGAACGACATTCCAAGTTTACAAAAGGTTAAGGAATATCTTGGAAGTTGTTTTTCTATGAAAGATTTAGGGGAAGCTGCATTTATTCTGGGAATCAAGATATATAGAGATAGATCTCATCGATTAATTGGATTAAGCCAAAGTGCTTACATTGATAAAATACTGAAGAGATTCAGTATGCAAAATTCCAAGAAAGGATATTTGCCAATGCAAGAGCAACATGGCTTGAGCAACAAGGTTTGTGCTTCAACACCTGCAGAGGTGCAACGCATGAAAAGAGTCCCTTATGCTTCGGCTGTGGGATCTATTATGTATGCGGTGAAAAGTACAAGACCTGATGTAGCGTTTGCTCAGAATTTAACCAGTCGATATCAGCAAAATCCAGGTGTAGCTCACTGGACTGCTGTTAAGAATATTCTCAAGTACCTTAGGGCTACTAAGGATATGTTCTTGGTTTATGGGGGAAATCCATCGGCAGAACTTGATGTTACAGGTTACTGCGATGCTTCTTGGAAAGGTGATAAGGATGATACGAAGTCTCAGACGGGTTATGTCTTTGTCATTAATGGAGGAGCAGTGGATTGGAGGAGCAGAAAGCAGAGTGTACTAGCAATGTCTGCTACAGAAAGTAAGTATATAGCTGCTTCAGAAGCTGCAATGGAAGCTGTTTGGATTAGGAAGTTTGTTTCGGGGCTTGGAGTCATGCCTTCGATTCAAAAACCTATTAAAATGTATTGTGACAATTCAGCTGCAATTACATTTGCCAATGAGCCTGGAATCATGAAAGGCACCAGACATTTCCCGATTAAGCATCACTATGTTCGAGAACAAGTCGAAATAGGCGAAATCGAAATGCTCAAAGTTCACACAGATGATAACTTGGCAGATCAATTAACAAAGCCTCTACCTGGCACTAAGCTTTACAAGCATGCTGAAGGTGTAGGACTTAGATTAGCTGAAAGTTTCATGCCCATTTGTGATTAGTGTTTGGGTAAAGGATGTAATGTACAATTATTATTTTAATGGAATAAAATAAGTTTTATGTTTATTTATCATTGTCTTAATAATATATCCTATATTTGCATGTTTAAGATCCATGAATAATTTATTATTCTAAATGTCCATTGTCGATTAATGATATGGCAATATCATTAAACCAAGACAAATTTGAGTATTGGTTTAGAATATACTTGAAAGTATATTGATGCGTAGTCATACCAATTTCACATGATATTCGATGAATTGAATATTGGACTTATCCCAACAATATGATTTAATGTTTAATGTGAGAATCATATTTAAAGTTATCCTCAGACTTGAGATACCAGATAAGTGTCATGGATGTAGTGCATTTTTGTGAAGCAATCTACCGCTCACCGTAACAGGGAGTCATAAGGGTTGTTTTCAGAAGTGTTGCAAAGTTCATGGGTTATTCTTGTAGTCATGAAAGAATTTATTCCTTCTGATTTGTTTAGAAGTTTAATACTGCTGGGCCCCTCGTAGGGTTGACAAAATGTTTGCATGGCCATGCCCAAAGTCTATCTGGAATACGTTCAGATGTTTTGGTAATTTTGTTCAATCATAAAGAAACGAGAAACAAAATTTTAATAAAGGAACTCACATCTTTATTAATGTGGTATTAGTAATGAAAGGATAATTATAATGATGAATCATTAAAGGTTCTTCCAGGAAACCTAGCTCGGATTGAACTAGGGGCATTGGAGTGTTGCAAGACGCTAACCAGTGTCATTTTACTATTAATGAATATACGAGTGGGAGCTGTTAAATGTTACGTATAAACATTAATGAGTAAATGTCTAGGATCGAACCCGAGACCTCGGGATTGCACACTTTACAAACAAGAATAATGTAAAATAAATATATATATATATTAAATGTATTGAATATATATATTTATAACACTTAATGGACTAAACGGTCGTTAGTTATTAACCGTATGGACTAACTATCGTTAATAAAGAAAGATAAGGACTAGAGTGAAACTTGGGAGTCAAGAAGGATCTAGAAACCCTTTGGGTTTGCTTAGGCCGGTCGACCCACAACCCATAGGGTCGATCCATGCTTGTTTGCTCTCCAAGAAATCACCTAGTATAAATACAAGGCCTTGGGGTTAAACCTACACATCTTTTGTGCACACACTCTAACCCTAAAATCTTGTTTCTTTCTTTTGTTTCCTTGGCCGATCGGTTCTCCCCTCCCCTAAGGGTTTGGATCGATTTTTCCAAGTCCAAAACTTAAGTGTTTAGTTTACTTGCAACAAACCATTATTCGTTGGTAGTTTGTGTGTACAAGAACGAGGTAATTACTTACTTTAGTAATTATCAAGAGATCGATAAACAAAACGGTAAGGGGTTTATCATTGATCTAATTGTACAAGAATCAAGGTTTATTTGAAGTGCATCGGGTACGTTTACTATTTATGTTTTAGTTAATATTTATATGTTATACTTGATCCTAGCTTCCGCAATACGTGCTATTTGATTGTCAAACTCTAACAGTGGCATCACGAGCCATGTATAACATGTAATTGATTACTAAAACGTAATAAAAACCGGATCTTTAATTGTTTTAGATACATGTTTTTTTTGATCTAGGGTTTTTCCTATTTTTTTTTCTAAAAAATTTCGAAACCCTAACCCTAATTTTGGGGGGGGGGGGTCGATTTTCCCATGAAACCCTAATTAGTGTTTTGTGGTTTTTCTTGATTATGTGTAATCACTAGAAACCCTAGGTCATTAACCGGTTAATTGAACGTATCTTGTGACCTAATTGCTAATTGTTAGGTTTTAATCCGTGACTTACATGCATGTTTGTCATGGATCTTGTTTTAATTATCACATGTTTAGATAGATCTTAAATTGGGGAAGACTCCAATATATATTAAAATCAATTTTATATGCTATGTGGTGTGTTTTTAGCTTTGGCCTACGCAATTGATTCGTCAATGTATGTGACTCACCTCCATTAAGAGGGGAAGGCCTTAGTTGATTACATGCATTATTATACCTAGAATTGATTTTATTAGGATCTTTTCTAATACGGATTGCATGTGGCTAATTGTTTCACTTATTTATTATTGTTTGTTTGATTTTCTTTGATACTTGTTTTATTGTTTTTTAGTTGGACTTGTTGTAAGCAATAAAAGGGTTGTTTTCATAAAGAAAATTAATACGGACTAATAATTGTGAAACCCTAAAGTGATAAAGTAAGAATCTTGCAAAGGTCTTATGACAATCGTGGTCCGATTCGCACGGTAATCAGCTCCCAGTCGAGACTAGCAAAATTCAAACTTTATTACTATTTTGAGATTGAATCCATAAACTTTTGCTTGAATGATGTTTTGTGCAAATATGCTTTTAAAATTAAGTGTTTTAAGATGATATTCATAACCGTGATTTGAAGGCTTAGAAACGAGCCTTAGAGTCTGCCTTGGTTATCACAATCTTGAATATGTCTTAAACGAATTACTTTTAAAATCATATGTTGTAGAAAGTCATCTTAGGGTTTTGGCATAAACCTCAAGTAAAACTTTGTGTATTAATTTCAGGAATCGGACATAAAAAGTTTTTATGAAAACTTATGTTATAAAGATGAGTGCATGCATCTTTGTACATAATTTTGATTGACATATCAAAAATTAATACCCTTAAAATTTAAGTTACGTGCCATCTACCTATAAGAAACACTTGGAATTTTAATTTAGTAAACGTGAGACCTAGGCTAAATTACTATAACAAGGTAAAATTCTTTTAACGCGTGAGACCATAATTGTAATTTTACAGTTTCTAAGGTAGACGACTTAATTAAGTTGTGCGTGAGACCTAGAACTTAAGGCATGAGATGGGATAAAACATGCTTACAAAGGCAAATTGATGAATCAATTTGATGTAAATCCCATAATGATCTAGGAATTGGAAATCTTGTTTGCCAATTATTGTTCGACAGATTACTATCTTTTGTACTTTTACCACTAGCAGATCAACTGATGTGGTGAAACTATGTAAAGTTAGGTCCTAGATTTTCAAGAAAATTAGTTGGTTATATGAATATAGCATTGGGTATTTTATTTTCTTGAAGATATTGATTATCAAAAATACTAATATTTGAACTTTATCTGTAGATATGGCTCAACCCGATAACCAAACTGTGATTAATGCTTTCAAGAGTCATCTTGAGAGAGACAAACTCACTGGAAAGAATTTCAATGACTGGTACCGTTCGCTCAGAATTGTCTTGAGGGCGTCGGGTAAACTAGACTTCTTGACCGAAGAATGCCCAGCTGAGCCTGCTGCTACTGCTACACCAGAAGCAAAGGCGGCTTGGAAGGTGGTACATGCTAAGTACAATGAGGTTTCTTGTCTAATGCACTAGCATGAGTGCTCAATTACAAAAGAAGTATGAGTACTCGTTCCCTAAAGATATGCTTGAGATGCTTCAGCAGTCTTATGAGAAGCCACCTGCAGTTGAATTGTATGATGAACTTGACAAGCTACACAACTGCAAGCATGGTGATGGTAAACCAGTAGCCGATTATGTGGATGAGATGAAGGATTCCTTTGATCAACTTCACAGAATTGGTTTTGGTTACCCCGAGAATGTGCAAGTGCACTTGATCAACAGATCCCTTAACAAGGATTTTGCTAGTTTTGTGCAGAACTTCAACATGCATTGCTCGGGGAAGACAGTCTCAGAATTACTCGCATTGCTTGTTGATTATGAGAAAAGTCTACCAGCCAAGGTCAAGACTCCCACCCCACAAGTGTTGGCAATTCATGGGGGGAGAATCCAGAAGAAATCGCATGTGAACAAAGGCAAAGGTAAAGGTGATAAAGGCAAGCAGGTCATGGCCTATCAACCTCAACCCAAGATGAAACAACATCAGCCTAAGCAGAACAAGGTGAATCCGCCAAACAAGAAGGATCAGGCTTGTCACCATTGTCATGAAAAGGGTCATTGGAAGCGCAATTGCCCTCTCTACATTCATGACTTGCGACTCAAGAAGCAGGGGAATGATGCTGGTAACCCCAGCACATCAGGTGCGTTCTTTATGATTGAATTATTCACTCTTACTCCTAAATTGAATTCATGGGTATATGATACAGGATGTGGCATTCATATTTGCAATACATTGCAGGGGTTTAGAGTTGAGAGAAAGCTGGCCTATGGACAATAATTCTTGCACGTTGGTAACGGAGCGCATGCAGGAGTTGAAGCTATAGGAGTTTTTAATTTAGTGTTGCCTTCGGGCCTAGTACTATCTTTAAATAATTGTCATTATGCACCGTCAATTGTTAGAGGTGTAATTTCATTTTCATGTTTGTTGAACCAAGGTTTTCATCATACTATTTCAAGCAATGGAATTTCGGTTTCTTTAAATAATGTTTTTTATTTTAATGCTATTGCTGTGAATGGTGTATTTGAAATTGATATGAATGATAATGATATTGCTTTTGTTACAAATAATTCAATGTATAGCATCAACAATAAGAGAATCAAGAAAGGTCTGGATTCATCTTATCTTTGGCATTGTCGACTTGCTCACATTGGCAAAGATCGCATGAAAAAGCTGCAACATGATGGGCTTTTAAATAAGATCAATGATGAATCATTTGATAAATGCGAATCTTGCATTGCTGGGAAGATGACTAAGAAACCCTTTAAAAATAGGATTGAAAGGGCTAATGATCTACTTGGTCTCATTCACACAGATGTGTGTGGACCACTTAGACATGTGTCAAGGAGGGGTGCTAGCTACTTCTTAACATTTACGGATGATTACAGCCGTTATGGTTATGTTTATTTACTTAAACATAAACATGAGGTGTTTGAAACATTCAAAGTGTTTAAAGCAGAAGTAGAGTTGCAACTTGGAAAGAAGATTAAAGCTCTTCGATCCGATAGAGGTGGTGAATACCTGAGTCAGGAGTTCATAGATTATCTAGCAAAGGAGGGAATTGTCCAGCACCTTACTTCTCCATATACTCCACAACAAAATGGTGTATCTGAAAGAAGGAATCGTACATTGCAAGACATGATACGATCTATGTTTAATCTAACAACTCTTCCTTTCTCGTTTTGGGATTATGCCTTAGAATCTGCAGTTCGCATTCTAAATATGGTTCCAACAAAGAAGGTTGATAAGACACCTTATGAGGTATGGACTGGAAAAGCTCCTAACCTGTCTTATCTAAAGGTCTGGGGTTGTGAGGCGTATGTTAAACGTGACTCAGCAGACAAACTCCAACAAAGATCTGTGAAGTGCATCTTCGTAGGATACCCTAAGGAAACTATGGGATACTACTTTTATTACCCACCTGAAAACAAAGTATTTGTTGCAAGGTATGGAGACTTTCTTGAAAGAGAGCTCATATCTCAAGAATTCAGTGGGAGAATATATGATCTGGAAGACGGTCAAGAAGATGTAGAACCTTCTGAAAACACTAACCAACTTCCGGTAGAACCTGAAAGTTTAGGTCCTCCACCTGAAGTTGAAGTGATTCCCATTCGTAGGTCAACAAGACCAGTAAAAGCTCCTACTCGTCTATGTCTTAATGTAGAGAGTGATGAGTATATACTGGGTGATCTTGATGAGCCTACAAGTTATAAAGCTGCCATGAATGGTCCTGAAAAGGCCAAATGGAAAGAAGCTATGGATGGGGAAATGCAATCCATGGAAGACAATGATGTCTGGGAAGAAGTAGACCTACCTCCGGGTGCCAAACTAGTTGGGAGTAAATGGCTCTACAAGAAAAAGACAGACATGGATGGCATTGTACACACCTATAAGGCCCGTTGTGTAGCCAAAGGCTATACACAAACTTTTGGTGTTGACTATGAGGAGACCTTTTCTCCTGTAGCTGACATAAGGGCAATTAGGATTCTTATAGCCATAGCCGCTTACTATGACTATGAGCTTTGGCAAATGGATGTAAAAACCGCCTTCTTAAATGGTCGCCTAGATGAAGACATCTATATGGCGCAGCCTGAGGGGTATGTAAATCCAGAATTCCCAAATCGTGTATGCAAGCTTAAAAGATCCATCTATGGATTGAAGCAAGCATCACGACAATGGAATAAAAGATTTGATGGTGAAATTAAAAAGTATGGATTCACTAAAAATCTTGATGAGCCATGTGTATATCACAAAGTTAGTGGGAGTAATGTGATTTTCCTTATATTATATGTTGATGACATATTGATCATGGGGAACGACATTCCAAGTTTACAAAAGGTTAAGGAATATCTTGGAAGTTGTTTTTCTATGAAAGATTTAGGGGAAGCTGCATTTATTCTGGGAATCAAGATATATAGAGATAGATCTCATCGATTAATTGGATTAAGCCAAAGTGCTTACATTGATAAAATACTGAAGAGATTCAGTATGCAAAATTCCAAGAAAGGATATTTGCCAATGCAAGAGCAACATGGCTTGAGCAACAAGGTTTGTGCTTCAACACCTGCAGAGGTGCAACGCATGAAAAGAGTCCCTTATGCTTCGGCTGTGGGATCTATTATGTATGCGGTGAAAAGTACAAGACCTGATGTAGCGTTTGCTCAGAATTTAACCAGTCGATATCAGCAAAATCCAGGTGTAGCTCACTGGACTACTGTTAAGAATATTCTCAAGTACCTTAGGGCTACTAAGGATATGTTCTTGGTTTATGGGGGAAATCCATCGGCAGAACTTGATGTTACAGGTTACTGCGATGCTTCTTGGAAAGGTGATAAGGATGATACGAAGTCTCAGACGGGTTATGTCTTTGTCATTAATGGAGGAGCAGTGGATTGGAGGAGCAGAAAGCAGAGTGTACTAGCAATGTCTGCTACAGAAAGTGAGTATATAGCTGCTTCAGAAGCTGCAATGGAAGCTGTTTGGATTAGGAAGTTTGTTTCGGGGCTTGGAGTCATGCCTTCGATTCAAAGACCTATTAAAATGTATTGTGACAATTCAGCTGCAATTACATTTGCCAATGAGCCTGGAATCATGAAAGGCACCAGACATTTCCCGATTAAGCATCACTATGTTCGAGAACAAGTCGAAATAGGCGAAATCGAAATGCTCAAAGTTCACACAGATGATAACTTGGCAGATCAATTAACAAAGCCTCTACCTGGCACAAAGCTTTACAAGCATGCTGAAGGTGTAGGACTTAGATTAGCTGAAAGTTTCATGCCCATTTGTGATTAGTGTTTGGATAAAGGATGTAATGTACAATTATTATTTTAATGGAATAAAATAAGTTTTATGTTTATTTATCATTGTCTTAATAATATATCCTATATTTGCATGTTTAAGATCCATGAATAATTTATTATTCTAAATGTCCATTGTCGATTAATGATATGGGAATATCATTAAACCAAGACAAATTTGAGTATTGGTTTAGAATATACTTGAAAGTATATTGATGCGTAGTCATACCAATTTCACATGATATTCGATGAATTGAATATTGGACTTATCCCAACAATATGATTTAATGTTTAATGTGAGAATTATATTTAAAGTTATCCTTAGACTTGAGATACCAGATAAGTGTCATGGATGTAGTGCATTTTTGCGAAGCAATCTACCGCTCACCGTAACAGGGAGTCATAAGGGTTGTTTTCAGAAGTGTTGCAAAGTTCATGGGTTATTCTTGTAGTCAAGAAAGAATTTATTCCTTCTGATTTGTTTAGAAGTTTAATACTGCTGGGCCCCTCGTAGGGTTGACAAAATGTTTGCATGGCCATGCTCAAAGTCTATCTGGAATACGTTCAGATGTTTTGGTAATTTTGTTCAATCATAAAGAAACGAGAAACAGAATTTTAATAAAGGAACTCACATCTTTATTAATGTGGTATTAGTAATGAAAGGATAATTATAATGATGAATCATTAAAGGTTTTTCCAGGAAACCTAGCTCGGATTGAACTAGGGGCATTGGAGTGTTGCAAGACGCTAACCAGTGTCATTTTACTATTAATGAATATACGAGTGGGAGCTGTTAAATGTTACGTATAAACATTAATGAGTAAATGTCTAGGATCGAACCCGAGACCTCGGGATTGCACACTTTACAAACAAGAATAATGTAAAATAAATATATATATATATTAAATGTATTGAATATATATTTATAACACTTAATGGACTAAACGGTCGTTAGTTATTAACCGTATGGACTAACTATCGTTAATAAAGAAAGATAAGGACTAGAGTGAAACTTGGGAGTCAAGAAGGATCTAGAAACCCTTTGGGTTTGCTTCGGCCGGTTGACCCACAACCCATAGGGTCGATCCATGCTTGTTTGCTCTCCAAGAAATCACCTAGTATAAATACAAGGCCTTGGGGTTAAACCTACACATCTTTTGTGCACACACTCTAACCCTAAAATCTTGTTTCTTTCTTTTGTTTCCTTGGCCGATCGGTTCTCCCCTCCCCTAAGGGTTTGGATCGATTTTTCCAAGTCCAAAACTTAAGTGTTTAGTTTACTTGCAACAAACCTTTATTCGTTGGTAGTTTGTGTGTACAAGAACGAGGTAATTACTTACTTTAGTAATTATCAAGAGATCAATAAACAAAACGGTAAGGGGTTTATCATTGATCTAATTGTACTAGAATCAAGGTTTATTTGAAGTGCATCGGGTACGTTAACTATTTATGTTTTAGTTAATATTTATATGTTATACTTGATCCTAGCTTCCGCAATACGTGCTATTTGATTGTCAAACTCTAACAGTGGCATCACGAGCGATGTATAACATGTAATTGATTACTAAAACGTAATAAAAACCGGATCTTTAATTGTTTTAGATACATGTTTTTTTTGATCTAGGGTTTTTCCTATTTTTTTTTCTAAAAAATTTCGAAACCCTAACCCTAATTTGGGGGGGGGGTCGATTTTCCCATGAAACCCTAATTAGGGTTTTGTGGTTTTTCTTGATTATGTGTAATCACTAGAAACCCTAGGTCATTAACCGGTTAATTGAACGTATCTTGTGACCTAATTGCTAATTGTTAGGTTTTAATCCGTGACTTACATGCATGTTTGTCATGGATCTTGTTTTAATTATCACATGTTTAGATAGGTCTTAAATTGGGGAAGACTCCAATATATATTAAAATCAATTTTATATGCTATGTGGTGTGTTTTTAGCTTTGGCCTACGCAATTGATTCGTCAATGTATGTGACTCACCTCCATTAAGAGGGGAAGGCCTTAGTTGATTACATGCATTATTATACCTAGAATTGATTTTATTAGGATCTTTTCTAATACGGATTGCATGTGGCTAATTGTTTCACTTATTTATTATTGTTTGTTTGATTTTCTTTGATACTTGTTTTATTGTTTTTTAGTTGGACTTGTTGTAAGCAATAAAAGGGTTGTTTTCATAAAGAAAATTAATACGGACTAATAATTGTGAAACCCTAAAGTGATAAAGTAAGAATCTTGCAAAGGTCTTATGACAATCGTGGTCCGATTCGCACGGTAATCAGCTCCCAGTCGTGACTAGCAAAATTCAAACTTTATTACTATTTTGAGATTGAATCCATAAACTTTTGCTTGAATGATGTTTTGTGCAAATATGCTTTTAAAATTAAGTGTTTTAAGATGATATTCATACCCGTGATTTGAAGGCTTAGAAACGAGCCTTAGAGTCTGCCTTGGTTATCACAATCTTGAATATGTCTTAAACGAATTACTTTTAAAATCATATGTTGTAGAAAGTCATCTTAGGGTTTTGGCATAAACCTCAAGTAAAACTTTGTGTATTAATTTCAGGAATCGGACATAAAAAGTTTTTATGAAAACTTATGTTATAAAGATGAGTGCATGCATCTTTGTACATAATTTTGATTGACATATCAAAAATTAATACCCTTAAAATTTAAGTTACGTGCCATCTACCTATAAGAAACACTTGGAATTTTAATTTAGTAAACGTGAGACCTAGGCTAAATTACTATAACAAGGTAAAATTCTTTTAACGCGTGAGACCATAATTGTAATTTTACAGTTTCTAAGGTAGACGACTTAATTAAGTTGTGCGTGAGACCTAGAACTTAAGGCATGAGATGGGATAAAACATGCTTACAAAGGCAAATTGATGAATCAATTTGATGTAAATCCCATAATGATCTAGGAATTGGAAATCTTGTTTGCCAATTATTGTTCGACAGATTACTATCTTTCGTACTTTTACCACTAGCAGATCAACTGATGTGGTGAAACTATGTAAAGTTAGGTCCTAGATTTTCAAGAAAATTAGTTGGTTATATGAATATAGCCTTGGGTATTTTATTTTCTTGAAGATATTGATTATCGAAAATACTAATATTTGAACTTTATCTGTAGATATGGCTCAACCCGATAACCAAACTGTGATTAATGCTTTCAAGGGTCATCTTGAGAGAGACAAACTCACTGGAAAGAATTTCAATGACTGGTACCGTTCGCTCAGAATTGTCTTGAGGGCGTCGGGTAAACTAGGCTTCTTGACCGAAGAATGCCCAGCTGAGCCTGCTGCTACTGCTACACCAGAAGCAAAGGTGGCTTGGAAGGTGGTACATGCTAAGTACAATGAGGTTGCTTGTCTAATGCTCACTAGCATGAGTGCTCAATTACAAAAGAAGTATGAGTACTCGTTCCCTAAAGATATGCTTGAGATGCTTCAGCAGTCTTATGAGAAGCCACCTGCAGTTGAATTGTATGATGAACTTGACAAGCTACACAACTGCAAGCATGGTGATGGTAAACCAGTAGCCGATTATGTGGATGAGATGAAGGATTCCTTTGATCAACTTCACAGAATTGGTTTTGGTTACCCCGAGAATGTGCAAGTGCACTTGATCAACAGATCCCTTAACAAGGATTTTGCTGGTTTTGTGCAGAACTTCAACATGCATTGCTCGGGGAAGACAGTCTCAGAATTATTCGCATTGCTTGTTGATTATGAGAAAAGTCTACCAGCCAAGGTCAAGACTCCCACCCCACAAGTGTTGGCAATTCATGGGGCGAGAATCCAGAAGAAATCGCATGTGAACAAAGGCAAAGGTAAAGGTGATAAAGGCAAGCAGGTCATGGCCTATCAACCTCAACCCAAGATGAAACAACATCAGCCTAAGCAGAACAAGGTGAATCCGCCAAACAAGAAGGATCAGGCTTGTCACCATTGTCATGAAAAGGGTCATTGGAAGCGCAATTGCCCTCTCTACATTCATGACTTGCGACTCAAGAAGCAGGGGAATGATGCTGGTAACCCCAGCACATCAGGTGCGTTCTTTATGATTGAATTATTCACTCTTACTCCAAAATTGAATTCATGGGTATATGATACGGGATGTGGCATTCATATTTGCAATACATTGCAGGGGTTTAGAATTGAGAGAAAGCTGGCCTATGGACAACAATTCTTGCACGTTGGTAACGGAGCGCATGCAGGAGTTGAAGCTATAGGAGTTTTTAATTTAGTGTTGCCTTCGGGCCTAGTACTATCTTTAAATAATTGTCATTATGCACCGTCAATTGTTAGAGGTGTAATTTCATTTTCATGTTTGTTGAACCAAGGTTTTCATCATACTATTTCAAGCAATGGAATTTCGGTTTCTTTAAATAATGTTTTTTATTTTAATGCTATTGCTGTGAATGGTGTATTTGAAATTGATATGAATGATAATGATAATGCTTTTGTTACAAATAATTCAATGTATAGCATCAACAATAAGAGAATCAAGAAAGGTCTGGATTCGTCTTATCTTTGGCATTGTCGACTTGCTCACATTGGCAAAGATCGCATGAAAAAGCTGCAACATGATGGGCTTTTAAATAAGATCAATGATGAATCATTTGATAAATGCGAATCTTGCATTGCTGGGAAGATGACTAAGAAACCCTTTAAAAATAGGATTGAAAGGGCTAATGATCTACTTGGTCTCATTCACACAGATGTGTGTGGACCACTTAGACATGTGTCAAGGAGGGGTGCTAGCTACTTCTTAACATTTACGGATGATTACAGCCGTTATGGTTATGTTTATTTACTTAAACATAAACATGAGGTGTTTGAAACATTCAAAGTGTTTAAAGCAGAAGTAGAGTTGCAACTTGGAAAGAAGATTAAAGCTCTTCGATCCGATAGAGGTGGTGAATACCTGAGTCAGGAGTTCATAGATTATCTAGCAAAGGAGGGAATTGTCCAGCACCTTACTTCTCCATATACTCCACAACAAAATGGTGTATCTGAAAGAAGGAATCGTACATTGCAAGACATGATACGATCTATGTCTAATCTAACAACTCTTCCTTTCTCGTTTTGGGATTATGCCTTAGAATCTGCAGTTCGCATTCTAAATATGGTTCCAACAAAGAAGGTTGATAAGACACCTTATGAGGTATGGACTGGAAAAGCTCCTAACCTGTCTTATCTAAAGGTCTGGGGTTGTGAGGCGTATGTTAAACGTGACTCAGCAGACAAACTCCAACAAAGATCTGTGAAGTGCATCTTCGTAGGATACCCTAAGGAAACTATGGGATACTACTTTTATTACCCACCTGAAAACAAAGTATTTGTTGCAAGGTATGGAGACTTTCTTGAAAGAGAGCTCATATCTCAAGAATTCAGTGGGAGAATATATGATCTGGAAGACGGTCAAGAAGATGTAGAACCTTCTGAAAACACTAACCAACTTCTGGTAGAACCTGAAAGTTTAGGTCCTCCACCTGAAGTTGAAGTGATTCCCATTCGTAGGTCAACAAGACCAGTAAAAGCTCCTACTCGTCTATGTCTTAATGTAGAGAGTGATGAGTATATACTGGGTGATCTTGATGAGCCTACAAGTTATAAAGCTGCCATGAATGGTCCTGAAAAGGCCAAATGGAAAGAAGCTATGGATGGGGAAATGCAATCCATGGAAGACAATGATGTCTGGGAAGAAGTAGACCTACCTCCGGGTGCCAAACTAGTTGGGAGTAAATGGCTCTACAAGAAAAAGACAGACATGGATGGCGTTGTACACACCTATAAGGCCCGTTGTGTAGCTAAAGGCTATACACAAACTTTTGGTGTTGACTATGAGGAGACCTTTTCTCCTGTAGCTGACATAAGGGCAATTAGGATTCTTATAGCCATAGCCGCTTACTATGACTATGAGATTTGGCAAATGGATGTAAAAACCGCCTCCTTAAATGGTCGCCTAGATGAAGACATCTATATGGCGCAGCCTGAGGGGTATGTAAATCCAGAATTCCCAAATCGTGTATGCAAGCTTAAAAGATCCATCTATGGATTGAAGCAAGCATCACGATAATGGAATAAAAGATTTGATGGTGAAATTAAAAAGTATGGATTCACTAAAAATCTTGATGAGCCATGTGTATATCACAAAGTTAGTGGGAGTAATGTGATTTTCCTTATATTATATGTTGATGACATATTGATCATGGGGAACGACATTCCAAGTTTACAAAAGGTTAAGGAATATCTTGGAAGTTGTTTTTTTTATGAAAGATTTAGGGGAAGCTGCATTTATTCTGGGAATCAAGATATATAGAGATAGATCTCAGCGATTAATTGGATTAAGCCAAAGTGCTTACATTGATAAAATACTGAAGAGATTCAGTATGCAAAATTCCAAGAAAGGATATTTGCCGATGCAAGAGCAACATGGCTTGAGCAACAAGGTTTGTGCTTCAACACCTGCAGAGGTGCAACGCATGAAAAGAGTCCCTTATGCTTCGGCTGTGGGATCTATTATGTATGCGGTGAAAAGTACAAGACCTGATGTAGCGTTTGCTCAGAATTTAACCAGTCGATATCAGCAAAATCCAGGTGTAGCTCACTGGACTGCTGTTAAGAATATTCTCAAGTACCTTAGGGCTACTAAGGATATGTTCTTGGTTTATGGGGGAAATCCATCGGCAGAACTTGATGTTACAGGTTACTGCGATGCTTCTTGGAAAGGTGATAAGGATGATACGAAGTCTCAGACGGGTTATGTCTTTGTCATTAATGGAGGAGCAGTGGATTGGAGGAGCAGAAAGCAGAGTGTACTAGCAATGTCTGCTACAGAAAGTGAGTATATAGCTGCTTCAGAAGCTGCAATGGAAGCTGTTTGGATTAGGAAGTTTGTTTCGGGGCTTGGAGTCATGCCTTCGATTCAAAGACCTATTAAAATGTATTGTGACAATTCAGCTGCAATTACATTTGCCAATGAGCCTGGAATCATGAAAGGCACCAGACATTTCCCGATTAAGCATCACTATGTTCGAGAACAAGTCGAAAAAGGCGAAATCGAAATGCTCAAAGTTCACACAGATGATAACTTGGCAGATCAATTAACAAAGCCTCTACCTGGCACTAAGCTTTACAAGCATGCTGAAGGTGTAGGACTTAGATTAGCTGAAAGTTTCATGCCCATTTGTGATTAGTGTTTGGATAAAGGATGTAATGTACAATTATTATTTTAATGGAATAAAATAAGTTTTATGTTTATTTATCATTGTCTTAATAATATATCCTATATTTGCATGTTTAAGATCCATGAATAATTTATTATTCTAAATGTCCATTGTCGATTAATGATATGGGAATATCATTAAACCAAGACAAATTTGAGTATTGGTTTAGAATATACTTGAAAGTATATTGATGCGTAGTCATACCAATTTCACATGATATTCGATGAATTGAATATTGGACTTATCCCAACAATATGATTTAATGTTTAATGTGAGAATCATATTTAAAGTTATCCTCAGACTTGAGATACCAGATAAGTGTCATGGATGTAGTGCATTTTTGTGAAGTAATCTACCGCTCACCGTAACAGGGAGTCATAAGGGTTGTTTTCAGAAGTGTTGCAAAGTTCATGGGTTATTCTTGTAGTCAAGAAAGAAATTATTCCTTCTGATTTGTTTAGAAGTTTAATACTGCTGGGCCCCTCGTAGGGTTGACAAAATGTTTGCATGGCCATGCCCAAAGTCTATCTGGAATACGTTCAGATGTTTTGGTAATTTTGTTCAATCATAAAGAAACGAGAAACAAAATTTTAATAAAGGAACTCACATCTTTATTAATGTGGTATTAGTAATGAAAGGATAATTATGATGATGAATCATTAAAGGTTTTTCCAGGAAACCTAGCTCGGATTGAACTAGGGGCATTGGAGTGTTGCAAGACGCTAACCAGTGTCATTTTACTATTAATGAATATACGAGTGGGAGCTGTTAAATGTTACGTATAAACATTAATGAGTAAATGTCTAGGATCGAACCCGAGACCTTGGGATTGCACACTTTACAAACAAGAATAATGTAAAATAAATATATATATATTAAATGTATTGAATATATATATTTATAACACTTAATGGACTAAACGGTCGTTAGTTATTAACCGTATGGACTAACTATCGTTAATAAAGAAAGATAAGGACTAGAGTGAAACTTGGGAGTCAAGAAGGATCTAGAAACCCTTTGGGTTTGCTTAGGCCGGTCGACCCACAACCCATAGGGTCGATCCATGCTTGTTTGCTCTCCAAGAAATCACCTAGTATAAATACAAGGCCTTGGGGTTAAACCTACACATCTTTTGTGCACACACTCTAACCCTAAAATCTTGTTTCTTTCTTTTGTTTCCTTGGCCGATCGGTTCTCCCCTCCCCTAAGGGTTTGGATCGATTTTTCCAAGTCCAAAACTTAAGTGTTTCGTTTACTTGCAACAAACCTTTATTCGTTGGTAGTTTGTGTGTACAAGAACGAGGTAATTACTTACTTTAGTAATTATCAAGAGATCGATAAACAAAACGGTAAGGGGTTTATCATTGATCTAATTGTCCAAGAATCAAGGTTAATTTGAAGTGCATCGGGTACGTTTACTATTTATGTTTTAGTTAATATTTATATGTTATACTTGATCCTAGCTTCCGCAATACGTGCTATTTGATTGTCAAACTCTAACACTTCCTCTGAAACGTCAAAAAGAAAACATTCAAATTGTGAAGAAGCTGGTCTGAGTACATGTTCAGGGAATTTCAACAAGAAGATTTGTAGCAACAACAATAATCTATGTTACGAGAATAAATTTGACTATATACTCATGGCTAACAAAGGGAAACAAATGTTAGGAGAGTCTTATAAAAGTCGTTATTATTCTTTTGACAAGCCAACTCCAGCAGACAATTATACCAATTTAACGTCGGATAATAAGGTATCTACAGACAGTGGTTATAGTCATTCACGTAATACGGGTGCTCCAGGTTCGCCTACAATGTCTTCTCAGTGTAAGATTGTTAGCTTTTCTTTTACGTATTACATTTGCTTGCTTCCATGTTTAATGACTCATACCTTTGTCATTTTGATCTCTAATACAGCTAACATGCCCCCTACATTTGCCTTGACTCAAAGTTCAAATGCAAAGCGCGCAACACACCGTCGAATTACACCAGCTTATTCACCTATGCAGAGTCAACGTAAAGATATACAGCCTAACAGCAGAGTACCAGCACCCAATATAAGTCATGCTTCCAACCGTGGTAAAAGGCCGCGATTCATACAAGGTATGTTACTCATATAGATTTACAAAAGATTACTATAAAACCAGCATGTTTAATATACTTACACATACTTACATAACTACTGCATTTATACCGTTTGATTTAAATGGGATGACTGTACACACCAAGAGGCTGACCAACGAGAGCAACTTACACAAGGTATAGTAGATGCTTCTTACATTTGTTGTATAATCTGAATACCGAATTTGCTTTTCCTTTGGTTTTGCCTATTATGTTACACTTGCTTACTCTCTTCCGATATTTACAATGGCTATGGTATTCCAGATGGAGCGTCTTACTCTTCAGGTTCTAATACTCAAGGTTTGCAAGTTCAATCTACAGAAAAAAAAAAATGCATACACAAGGTTGTAAAATATAGTCTTATTCTATAGAATTGTGACTTATACCTTTCTCATCTTTTGATCCCTAATAATGCAGTTACTATGCCTTCTTCATCTACGTTTGGTGAAAGTTCAAATGCAGTACAAGAAACACAACGTCGAACTACACCAACTTATTCATTTATGGAAATTCACGGTAAAAATACACAGCCTAATAGAAGCCTACCAGCACCCAACATAAGTCATGCTTCTAACAGTAGTGCAAAAAGGCCACGATTTACACAAGGTATGTTACCATTCCAAGTTTAGAGAAGATCATTATCAAAATACCAGCTTTAATATACTTACATATACTCGCATAACCACTGCAGTTACACTAGGAAATTTAAATGAATCAAACAACCGTGCACATAGAAACATGAGGCAACAGAGGCGTCTTGGACAAGGTATATTAGATATTTCTAAAATTTATTCTTTAATCTAATTAATTAACTCATTTAATCAACATGTAACTCATACCTGTTTCTTTCTTTTTCCCAGGGCCACCAGCCACATATATTTCTATCGGCAATTGTGACCAAATATGCAAGCATTGCAAAGCTTTGTTTTGGTATGATGAGCGAATCAAAAGCGGCAACAGATGGTGTCCAGAATACCACCGCTGTTGCAACAACGGTAAAGTGGTGCTGAATACAAATAAAGATTACCCAGAGTATATAAAAGAGCTCTTTCAAGATAGACATTTCACGGAAAATATAAGAGCCTATAACCAGATGTTCGCAATGACATCTTTAGGCGCAGAGGTGGACGAATCTATTAACAGAGGAAGAGGCCCTTATGTATTCAAAGTTTCAGGAAAAATTTACCACTCGATAGGGAGCATGTTTCCAGTGGTAGACAAGAAACAAAAATTTTTATGCTGTACATCTACGATACAGCCAACTAAGTTGATAATCGTCTGGAACACTTCAAGAATACCGACTACAAGTTGCGCTGCGATGTGGTCGAAAATTTTGAAGGAATTTTTAGACAATCATAATCGATTGGTGCAGCTATTTAGAACGGCTCGCAATAAGACGGAAGGTACTGACATTCCAAATTTTATGCTCAAGCTATTTGGAGTGGTTGGGTCAAAACGGTACGATCTACCAACAGGTGACTGTATTCATGCAATTGTTTTTTAAGGCGGGCCAGATGCTTCAATTGAATATGATTTAGTTATTGAACAACGAGATGGTCAACCACAACGAATAGACAAGCTAAATACTCATTACATGTCGCTTCATTTCCCAATTCTTTTTTTCTACGGTTAAACAGGCTACCATTTGGGTCTTAAATTGCTAGATAGAGCAGGCGTCCCCTCAGAAAAAGAAAAGCAAATATCAATGAAAATTTACTATGCATACCAGCTTCACGACCGATTTCAAGAATATAATTTACTCTCAAAAGCTGGTCGACTCTTTCAAGAATACGTCGTAACTGCTTATTGTAGCATTGAGCAGCAGAGGCTTGACTACATAAGAAGCAATCAGAAGGACATCAGAAATGAGTATATGTCCGGTTTTTTATGATGCTATCTCGCGTGGTGATGTCGATGGTTTAGATGTTGGTTCAAGAACAATACTTCCAGTGTCGTTTACTGGAGGGCCACGCTATATGTATAACCACTACTTAGATGCTCTTGCAATTTGCAGATTCCATGGCAACCTGTCATTTTTTATTACATTTACGTGCAACGTTGGCTGGCCTGGAATAGAAGAGTATATGAAACAATATCCGCACGTTATAACTGCAGACAAACCAGATGTTGTTGACCATGTTTTCTAAAGAAAGATTCATGATCTATACTTTTTTGCGCGAGGCAAGGCTTTTTGGAAATGTTGAGGCAGGTAAAATGATTCGTACATATATAAACACCCTTTATGTAACTTATACTTTAAACACATATGTGACTATAGTTTTTCATGTTGCAGTTTTGTATACGGTCGAATTCCAAAAGCACGGGTTGCCACATTGTCATTTGCTCCTTTGGTTAAAAGAAAGTTCACGAATAAAGGGAAATGAAGACATTGACAGATACATATGTGCAGAACTGCCAAATCTAACAAACTATCCTGAAGCTTATCGAGTTATTTCAGAATTCATGCTACATGGACCATATGGTTTGGCTAATAAATCCGCACCCTGCATTAAGTACACCGACGAATGCAAAAAAAAATTCCCTAAACCATACTGCTCAGAGACTTTTATCGACAAAAAAGGGTTTGTCCATTACCGTAGAAGAGATTCGCATATAACGGCATTGAAACAAAATTTGTAGTTTAATAACACGTACGTGGTCCCATATAATCGGTCGCTATGTATGCGGCTCTACGCATACATCAACGTTGAATATTGCGAATGGACTATGCTGATAAAATACCTTTTCAAGTATATTTCAAAAGGAACTGATCGAATTATCGCACATGTTACAAGGAAAATAGGAGGTGGAGAATCAAGCAGCAAACATCCAAGAATTCGGGTAGACGAAATAAATAATTTCCAAGATGCCAGGTACATAGGTCCGCATGAAGCATGTTGGAGAATTCTTGGTTTCGACATACATTCCAGGCAACCTGCTGTACAGATACTAGCGGTGCATGTAACACCCTCAATTTCAAAATATGCAACGGAATTTAGATTGGGTGTTACTTCATGGCACAACAGTTTAATAGTAGAAAACGATTGTCAATTTAGTCGTTTTAAAATATTTATCATTCGCAATTTATAAAAATCAGAGTTTACAAAATGAGGTCCCAATAGTTTGAGTTTTCAAAATGAGGTCCCATTGGTTTAAAAGTTTTAAGAAATGGGTTTTCGAGTGATAGTAAAATTTATAGCCTTTGTATCCGTACTCCTCCGTGCCATCCTTGCTCATTTTGGACCTGAGATAAATACATGCTAAAAGCGTCAACATAATGGTTGGTGGGTTCATAGAGTTTATAAGTAAAATAGTTGATTTCCAGAATCAAAAGAGTTTAGTGAGTCCATAGTGTTTGTAAATAACAGTTGATTTTCCAAAATCAAAGTGTGAGTATATCCATAGTATTTATAGTGAAACAGTTGATTATCAAAACCAAGGAGTGAGTAATTCCATAGTGTTTATAGTTTGAATAGTTGATTCATCAAAATCAAAGAATAGATAATTCCATAGAGCTTATAGTTTAAACGGTTGATTCTCAAAATCAAAGTATGGATAATTCCATAAAGTTTATAGTTTAAACGGTTGATTTTCAATAGTTCCAAGTTTAGGTAATAATTGTAATAAATACAATTATTAATAAAATAAGTAGTGGGTTACAATATTATACACCCATAGTTGGTTTGTTATAAAGTAAGTGGTGGGTTAAGTTGTTATATACCCATAGTTGGTTTGGTTACCCTAAGTGGGTCAACACAAAATAGTTATAGTTTGCCAAGTGGTGATTTTCTTAGTAATCACAAGTTCTAGGTTTAGATAATATTTGTAACGAATACAAATATTATTAAAATGATTGCAATACTATATCATGACTACAGTATCGCTCTATTGCTCTCAGCCTCATGACACTCAACGATTTGACAGGCATCAAGTATGATGTAAAATATAACAGTGTGCCATCAGGATAGATATTTGCCAATAACCTATAAGTATGTTTAAATAAAGTGCGTTTGGGTGGCTCATCCTAGCAGACCCAAACGGGGATTATCAGTCCCAAATAGATCTATTCACAATTATTTATGTTCACTCGCAAGTGATTAAGGTGCATGATATGAGGGACTTCGAACATGGAAATAAGTGGTAAACTTAGGCAATAGAAAATCGGGTATAACTTACAGTTGAAAATCACTTGAGATCATGTTTATAGTAGGTAGCTCTCTATGAGCTATAAACGCGTATAAAAGTGGATTCATAAGTTCATAGTAATTCGCAAAAGTTTATAGTGCCTTTGAAAGTAAAAGCAAGTGTCTGTTTCAATAACAAGTCAAGTGGTTTATCAACTGAGTGTAATGTTTAAGGTAACTAGTATAGTTTATATGTAAAACCAGCATGTATCTCCCCCAAAAGTAATTCAAAACAAGTAAAAGAGTAAGAGAGGGGTTATGACTCACCTTAGTGGGATGGTAGACGTAGCAAAGTGATGAGACGAAAAGTGTACCACTTTTAGGGGGTCATTTAAGCCCAAATTCAAGATTATTTGATCAATTACTGCCATAAATCGTTCCTTTTGTCATTTTAGGTACTTTGGAGAAGAAATCTGGAAAATAAAGCATTTTGGACGTTTTTGAAGCGAAAAAGTGAAGAAAACGACAAATCTCCAAATCATGCTGAAATTGGTACCTGACGGCGTCAGGATTTGCATGTGACACCGTCACTCATGGAGAAAGAGGTGGATAAATTTAATACACAAGACGCGCCAGAATGTTTTGGAGAATTAACATGTGACGGCATCACCAAGGCCGTCACGTTCAAATTACAAGAGATGACCAATAGAAGAATAACACATGACAGCGTCAGATCTGGATCTAGGCAATACGTGGAGTTTTATGGCGGCGAGTTGACGGCGTCATGATTTACACATGACGCCTTAAGACCCAAAAATCTATATATAGATTTCTATTTTTCATTTGTTAAGAGAGGAGAACTTTGTGATAGTTTTGGAGAAACCCTAGCACGAATTTTACCTTACTTTTAAGGGTTCCAAACCATTGTTTCATCCATGTATGATTGAAGATAAGTTTTAAAATAATCATTCAATATGTCTATGTGTTGTTTGATTCTATCTTATGCTTGTCTTTACTTTAACATGCTAGGCTAGGTTTTCTTTGTGTTTGCTTAGATTTAATGAAACATAGTTATTGATTATTGGTTGGTTGTTTGTTTATAATTGTTGTGGATGAATGATATCGATGTTAGGCTTAAGAAAACTGGCAAACTTCCAATTGGTAACATGCTTGAACGTCTTAAGAAACTTGATCGGATGTGTACTACGATAAATTGGTTATATTTAATGCATAAGTAACTACTAAGGAGGCCATGTTAGGAGCTAGTAGTCGGCTCGACATAGGAAGAGGTAGGAGCTTATAGAGTTAGGGAAGATCGTACACGGCCCTACGAATGGTATTAAGGAATATAACCCGTCATCCATGCAATTGTAACAAACTAATCAACTAGCAAAAGATAGCTAGGCAGTAGTAAAATCTAAGTAAACACGTTTGTCTTATTATTGTTTTTCTCCACATTTACTTTCGTGTCATTTTATTTATTCTTACTGCATTTGTAGTTATTTGGGTTAGTTGACTAGCAACTAATTCCGCCCATTCTTCCAAAACCCGAGATTTTTACTTGCTTTCCATAAAATATAAAAATACAAAAAGAATCATCCCTCATCTCTAGACCTAGTTTAATTAAGTTTTAACCCTAGCAAGCACTATTCCTTGAGTTGAACGATCAATCCCCCGGTACTTGCCACTACACTATACTACATCGGTCAGGTACACTACCTGGTGGGGATTGGAAGCTTCTCAAGATCCTTTGAGAGGTAAAACCTTTTGCGAGGGCGTAATCCCACGCATCAAGTTTTTGGTGCCGCAGCCCGGGGAATAGTTATTATCTAGGATGAAATTTCTTTTTATTAGGTCTACTTGCTAGATTCCTTTCTAGTAAGATTTTTATTTTTATTTTTATAGGTCTTCTTTAGTCTATCTTTTTCTTCATTCCTTTGTTCGTAACCATTACCATCCGCCATCATGGAAGGTGGTAATCTCTTTGACCCCATCAACCATCCACAACAAAACCATCCACAACAAAACCATCCACAAAACCCACCACAACCAAACCAACCTCCTAGACCCCGAACTTTAGGTGAGTACTCCCGTCCTAGCCACCAAGGCTATCGAAACACCATTGAGCTCACTCAAGGAGCCAATGTGTCTCCCTTGCGATCCGACACCATCCGGTTGGTGCAAACGGATGTGCATTCCATGGAATTCGTTCCGAAGATCCTAATCAACATCTCAAGGATTTTGCCAAAATCGTAGATTCCATAGACCTTGATGTTGAAACACGAGAGACGACCCGATTGCGTCTCTTCCAATTATCTCTACGTGACCAAGCTAGTCAATGACTTGAGCGTTTACCCGCAGGATCCATCACCTCTTGGGATGATCTCACCACTCGTTTCCTTGCTCAATTTTTCCCACCGAGGAGAACCACCAAGCTAAGAAATGACAGCTTGATGTTCCAACAACGTCAAGGTGAAACTCTCTATGAAGCATGGACTCATTTCAAGGACTTACTCCAAAATGTCCCTCATCATGGCATAGATCTTTGGCTCCAAGTCCAAATTTTCTATGACCACATCAATCTATCCATGAAGCAAACCATTGACCAAGCGGCCGGTGGCAAGCTACGTGATCGAAGTGCGGAAGAATCATGGGAACTCATAGAAGATCTTGCTCTCTATGACAACGAAATTTGGAATGATCCGCGTGATTTGAACAAAATGGTCAAGGCAATATCTTTGCCTTTGAACAATTCAAGCACTCCCGACCGTAGGATCATGGAACTTGAAGACCAAGTCAAGTTTCTTATGAAATCTTACGAGGCTCCTAAACCCACAAGCCAAGTGAACAAAATCACCTCTTCGTGCGAATTATGTAGTGGCCCCCACGACACTCGTGATTGCATGGAACTCCCCGAACAAGCTTTTGCGGATTACGCATCCTCACGTACCAATGGAGTGGGAGACAAGTGGTACATTTTCAAACCCAAGCCAAACCCTTATAGTGATTCGTACAATCCTTCTTGGAGAAACCACCCGAACCTTAGGTGGAAACAAATCCAAAACGTACCCTAAACAATTCTTCCACTCCACCTAATCACTACCAATCAAACGGTCCACCCCTAACCGTACTTTCAACAACAATCCTTCTAATAACTATGGTAGTACCAATAATTTTGAAGGATGCATCTCAAGAAACTCTTTAAGCAAAGTTTAAAGCCGATTTCAAACAAAAGCAAAGTGAGATGACCAATAAAATTGACACATTGTTGAAAGTTCTCAATGACCGAGAAATGGGAGCACTCCCAAGTAACACGATCAAGAATCCGAAACTAAACGTTAACGCTGTATCATCTGTTTCGTCTCCCACTTCTTGTCCACAATACTATTCGATCAATGCCATGAGCACGTGTTTCAAGCAAACCTAAATTTTTCGAAAGGACCAATTGAATAAAACACCCAACATCAAACCGGTTAATAGCATTGTTGAAACACCTCCTACACAAGACCTTGGCGATGAATTCAAGGAACTTCACCTTGAGCACCCCGTCATTGATGTCTTAGCTCGTGCTCCCTACTACAATGTCCTTTTAGAGAAATATGAAGAAAAACTTAAGTTGGGTAATAATGAGACCGCCTTCGTTCAAAACAAGTTGCCTAAAAAATTAGATGATCCGGGCATATTCGTTTTACCATGTAAGATCGGAAATTCTGAGGCTTTTGACACATTAGCCGATCTTGGGTCAAGCCTAAATTTGCTTCCATTATCTCTGTACACCACTCTTAAGCCAGGACAATTAGATGAAATAGAGGTAATCATAGGGCTTGCGGATGGAAGTGTAGCGTATCCGGTTGGGGTAGTGAAGGATGTGTTAGTGCATATAGGAAGGTTGACAATGATAGCCGATTTCCACGTCCTTGATATGGTTAGTGACACTACATGCCCTTTATTAATAGGAAGGGGATTTTTAGCTACCGCATGTGTGATGATTGATTGTAAGGAATCTAGAATAGTGGTAGGAGAAGGAGAAACTTGGTCGGTCTATGATGTTAAGAAACATGCCTATGATACTAATGAGTAACCAACGCCTCATTGGGTAGACTTGAATAGGAGACCATCTAGATACGGACCTTAGGTTAACAGAGACTTCATAGAACCTCAACGCCCATTTTATTTAGAAAAGGAGTTTATAAACAAAACGCATTCGGTGGAGCAACTCATAGCTAGGGATGAAGAACTAAACCCCTTTAAGGATCCCTTAGTCTTTAGGAAAATGATTGAGTTCCTAGGAGTGATGCCTATCAACTTAGGAATGAACAAGTGGAAAAGGGAAGGTGATAAATGTAAATGGAATTGGGACAAGCCACCTAAGGAAGGTGACGGATCATGGCATATGAAGATGATTCTATATGATCCAGATGGAGAAAAATTTGAGAAGTCATACCGAACTAAGAGAACCGATAGTAAATTAAAACCTAAGTTTGATCCCAAAGATGTGCTCGATGAGGAACTCACTCATATAGGATAGCCCGTGACCTTGAGTCTAGCTACAAGACTCGTAAATAAAGAAAATCGCTTCTTGGGAGGCAACCCAAGTTTTATAAGCTTTATTTGTTTGATTGGTTGTTTATTTGATTTTTTTTGTTTCCGTATGCGTGCTTTATTTTTATTGTTTGTGGCTCATGTTTCAAAATAAATTATGAAAATGTTTTACCTTGTTGTTTTTCGTCTTAAATTCATAAAAACGTATTTCGCAAAAGATAAGTGTAAGGAAAATCTAAATTTGTTTCTAAGAACGAGATTGGACATGAACCACAAAAATATTAAGCGAACATGCAAATTAGTATTTGTGTGAGTCAAATGCTTGTATCGAGTCATAATGATGTTTTGCAAGAATTCCAGAAATTATGGCGTGAGTTTTTCAGAAATTTTCCGGAAACTTAACATAAGATTTCAGTCAGAACACTCTGATGGCGTCAGCATTATAACCTGACGGCGTCAGGTGTAAAAATCTGAAAATTTTTGCAAGTTTTGTTTTTCTACCGGAGTCTTAAAGTTTTGGTTAATTCTTTAGTTTTATAAACTCCAGAAAATCTACAAACATTCATTCCACAAGCATTATAGACGCCGTCAGAATGTTCCTGGAAAAATCTTATGTTAAGTTTCATGAAAATTTCTCAAAAAACTCATGCCTTATTTCCTGGAAAATCCTACAAAACATCATTATGACTCGATACAAGCATTTGACTCAAACAAATACTAATACACATGCTCATTTAATATTGTGGCGAATCATGATCATTTTCGTTCTTATAAACAAATTTGGGTTTCCCCTTACACTTAGCTTTTGAAAAATACCTTTATATGTAATTAAGACGAAGTTAAAAAAAATAAAGCATTTTCACAATTTACTTTGAAACATGATTTACCAACAATAAAAATAAAACATACATATGGAAACAAATAAAATCAAACAAATAAAAACACACAAAACATGGGTTGCCTCCCAAAAAGCGCTTGTTTTTATTCGAGTCACGAGCCCGACTCTACCCTTATTTCACGGATACAGGTGAGGTTTTCCCTACACTTAGGATTAAGTGCGGGTGATAGTAGCGATACACATCATCTCGGTGGAAGTATGCCACGTGAGGAAAGAGTGGTGGATGAATTATATGCTCAAAGGGCTGTGCTCCTATCATCATAACCTTACCTAATTCAATCGGGTTAATGGGTGGATTAAGATTTTCTCCTAGAAAGGGATCATTTTCTATCAACTTCGAAAGACTCCTAGTTGGGGATCCATCTTGACCTAATAAACCCGGTTTAAACCCATAATGTTTCTTGTGATCAATCATAAATGGATGATGTAAGCATGTAAGGTCATTTTCCACTCCTATATTGGCTTCCTCTCTACAAGGCTTAGAGTCCACTACCTTTGTCCTAAGACTACCCGGACTATATGGTTTGATGGGTGGATCGGAACCTATTTCAATTCCTAAATTTTCATCCAAGGATGGAAGATTAGGTAACGGTTTTGGTTGAGGCTCCGGTTTATCAAAACTAGGAACTTCCCTAGAACTAAGAGTAAGGTTATCATTATAAGTATTCAAACCTATATCCTCTAGTTGTGTTTGGTTCAAAGGTTCTACCTCTATTGGGGTTCCTATAGTCTCTTCTACTACTTCCAGGTAAGTCAAGGGAGGTGTGTACGCATCAAATGATGGTAGGACTTGTGGAGCATTGAGTGGGCTTATGTTATTCACCTCGTCCTCCATTGTATCTAGATTACCTATGTGTTCATCTTGTATTATGGTGAAATCAAACCACTCCGTGCACCTAGGTATCTCATCTATAGGCTTATTATCCCCAAACAAACTTCTTGCTTGTTCCCTCAAACTTGCTATCAATTGATCCGTAACAACGTTTGTTGGATTGTCCAACTTCTTAGGGAGTATGGTACAATTCTCTATGGCTTCCCATGGTTCTTCAACACTTAATCCCCAAAGGTTCCCATCT